>LNAC01000479.1:1214830-1279646 GCA_002007465.1 Ailurus styani
GGAAAGGGAAGGGAAGGGGAGGGGAGGGGAGGGGAGGGGAGGGGAGAAAGACAAGGAAGCAAGAAAGGAAGGAGGGAAAGACAAGGGAGAGAGAAAGGAAGATAAAAAGAAACAAATGTCTTATCAACCTGAAGTCTTCCAACTATTTAAAATAATTGCTATGGGGCGCCTGGGTGGCTCAGTGGGTTAAGGCCGCTGCCTTCGGCTCAGGTCGTGATCCCAGGGTCCTGGGGTCGAGGCCCACATCGGGCCCTCTGCTCAGCGGGGAGCCTGCTTCCTCCTTTCTCCTCTCTCTCTGCCTGCCTCTCTGCCTACTTGTAATCTCTCTCTCTGTGTCAAATGAAGAAATAAAATCTTTAAAAAATAATAATAAAATAAAATAAAATAAAATAATTGCTATGAATTAATATGCTGTCTTCTCCAAGTAGCAGTTAACATCTGCTCTCCTGACAGATGTTCACCATGTCTGATATAATTGCTCCCCAATTATTCACGTGCTTTATTCTCTTTGTGAATTCCATACAGCAAATATTCACCTGTGGCTTTTTTTTTTAATATTTTTTTTTTAGAGAAAGAGAATGTGCACACAAAGCAGGGGAGAAGCAGAAGGAGAGGGAGAGAGAGAAGCTTAAGCATGCTCCACGCCCAGCTTTGTCTTTAAGTGCTGCAGGATCTCACATCCCTGAGATCATGACCTGAGCCAAAATCAAGAGTTGGATGCTTAACCAACTGAGCCACACAGGCGCACCTTACCCAAGTGACATTTCCCTTCTGCTATTACTTCATGGTCAGGAAATCTACCTAAAATTTTTCTGTTAATTGTTTTCTGTTTTTCTAACAGAACAGAAACAATAAAATACTAAAGGAAAAATATACACCCCATATTATAAAATATGTAATGTAACTTTGCTATATAATATAAACTATTTATACTACATATTAGTGCAGGACTGAGTAAGAAATAAAATAAGGTATAAAGTATTAATTTTACTTAATAACCTAAGTTTTGAGATTCAAGAGTTGTATCTTCATGAAGTCTCTTGACAAAAAGTCTAAGATTAATTTATTAAACACAAAAAAATCTCAAATTTGATACTAATTTTCATTATTATGTGAAATTGTTTAGAAGACCTTATGGTGATAGTTGACTGTCAATAAAACTATTTATTAGTCTTTTTTCTTTCTCCGTATGATACTGATTGCCACTGGAAAACATGCACATCTACTAAAAAGATTTTGCTTACTGATTTTCTGCTTCTGGGCAGATGAAATAATTATTTGACAAAGAAAACCACATAATCCATTATTGCTTAATTTTGTCTTAATTGATATAAATTGATATAAAACTTAGGCTGAATTCTTACACTTACTTTGTGACCTAGGGTAAGTAAAACAACTTCTTTCAGACACTAGGTTTTCATCATTAAAACATGATCATATGTAAAAGCAATGTCTAGTTTTCTATCCATGTGTCTTCCATGTCTAGCAAAATGCCTAGAACATATTTCTTACTCAATATTTACTAAATTAACAAAAGAAATCCCATATATAAAGACTCCACACTTTGCTTGCTTTAATGGCCTTTTGTCAAAATCAAGTTAAATAATGGTTGTAGAAAACTACAGTGTCAAACCAATATAAATGACATTTCCACCACCAGTGTCAACTCTGCCTCCACCACCACCACTGCCCATGCTGTAGACTCTATAATGTGCTTCTCTGTGATGATAAGTGTAAAGATTTCATCATCAAGTTGAATTTGTATTAGATGATTGCCCAACACTCTAATATAACTAATGCATAGTAGTGGATCTATTTCAAAAAGTGGTATACATCACCTAAACACCCATTTATTCAACATTATTGAATGCCTGTTGGGTTCCCAATCTGTGTGAGGACTGGGGAAACAGGAGAGGACAGATAATAATTAAACAATTAATTATTTAATTAAGTAAATAAGTAAGTCCTTCTTACTAAAATAGTTCACTAAATTAGTCTGGAAAAATAATCAAGTCCATCAACTAAGATACTGCAAGGCAGAAAATTATAAATTCCATGAAGGAAATGATGTGAAAATTTAAAGGAAGGAGATCATTTTTCCAGTGGACAGAAGTGTGAAGGACTTCACAAAAGTATAGTCTGTGGTCTAGAGTACAAGTGTAAATTAGAGAACAGATGTTTGTAAGTCCAACATTTTGATAAACATTAATTGTATACCTTATTCTATGTCAGGCTTTATATTTGGTACTGAATGTTCTGATATGAAAGGATCCCTGCCTTCAGTGGATTTATAATCTATATAAAAGGGAAAAATAGTATAAAAAATAAGCACAGTAACATAAAAATAACAATTGATATGATGAGATACCTCTGCCAATGTGTCCCTAGGGAATGATTCCCAGGGAATGTCACATAAACTTAAACTTGAAGCAGAGAAAAGGAATTATGGGGTCAAATATTTATGAAAAGAGAAATTATGGGAAGGGGTTATATGTTGTAGATGAAGATAAGGAGTAATTCAAGCACATCTGCCTGACATCATAAAAGATTCTTTATTTCTTCAACCAATTACAAAGAACCAGTATATTAAAGATATGTGGTATCAAAATTAACAAGATGTACATGGTTTTGCATATTGGATGTTGTCAAGGAATAAGGAATGAGGAAAAGAAAAAAACAGTTCTTTTTTTTTAAGATTTTATTTATTTATTCGACAGAAAAAGATACAGCAAGAGAGGGAACACATGGAGGGGGAATAGGAGAGGGAGAAGCAGGCTTTCCTGCAGAGCAGGGAGCCCGATGCAGGACTCGATCCCAGGACCCTGGGTTCATGACCTGAGCTGAAGGCAGACACTTAATGACTGAGCCACCCAGGCACCCCAAAAAAACCAGTTCTTATTGTGATTTATATACCATAAGAATTTTATTCTAAAGGTTCTTAGCAGGACTATTCCACATTCATGGAACATTCTATCTTCTGATGCCTCCAATCAGAGTTGAAGATGATGTCAATATCATTCTAGACAATGCAAGCAAAGGCACAGAGGCAGGAACATGTGAATGTGAGAAGAGTAGAGTAAGTTTCTACCCAATCTAGGGATGGGTGAATGAAGATTAGTGGACTGGATCAGAACTAGATTAGTGAGGATATTGCTACCATACTAAGGAATTGTCACCCTTCTGTGACTTACACTAAGATTGATGTTGCACCCTGTGTAAGATGGAGTAACATGCAAAACCTGACAGAGACCAGTTAGAAGTTGTAACAGGAGTTTAAATGAGATTTTAAAATTCTAGAACTAGGCTGGGTGAACAGAGATGTGAATCATACTTTGGTGGTAAAATCTGCACTTATGCTGAAGTTTGTCATGAGAAATGAATGATATGAAGGTTGTCATCTCTTATTAACTCATTCTCAGCTGATGTGCTGATTACCAAGGAAAGCGTAAGCAAGGATATCCATATACATTTATCAAAATTACTACAAATTAGAACCAGAAAACAAATCACTTTTGAAAATCTTGTATGCCAATTGAATTAATATATTTTCATGCTAATCCATACACAAATCAAATGTGCAAAGCTTTTACTTTCAATTGAATTAGACTTACCCTAGCAGAAATGTTTACACTGAGTAATAAACTGCTCTGAACTTCTGAGTGTGACTTAAACCAAGCTGGGAACACTTTGCTTGTCATGTGTGGTTCAGGGTTTTTTTTTTTTAGGGTGCTCAATGGTAAACTTGGTAATGTGCAACTCTAGAGAAGGCCTGAAAAAAGTAATTTGCCCCAAAGAAAGAAATTTGTTTATTTTAGCCTCAGTTTTGCATCTTTTGCGAATCAGTTCAGCAGCTGGCTTAATTTATGGAAAGCTTTTTGAGTGTTGGTAAAGTTTTTGGATGGTGAAAAATAGATTGAATGAAAGTAGTATTGCAAGCTTTGTAATACAATGGAAATGTGGAGATTACTTCTCTATACCACTTTGTTTTTTGTTTTGTTTTTGTTACTTATTTAATTTTCGAATTTTAAAATTTTATTTGCTAAAATATATTAGTTTCAGGTGTACAACCTAGTGATTCAATACATCGTTACGTCATGGTCATTTCATTTCTCCTTAGACCATCTGGAGAGACAGACAACAAGAATTTTACGCTATGATATAGCATCCTTGTCCATAAAGCTTAAACTTCACTGACATATATCCCAGTATAATCTTGTTTTCCTTTATTGGAAAAAATCCACGTTTTTTTTTTTTCTTGGTAAAAACAGTATCTCCCAATGGATATTTACCTAGGGTAGAAATAGAAAAAAAAGAGAAAAAAATGGGAAGTTCTTCATAATCTACTTTTGTAGATACAATTCATAGAAGGGAAATAACATACAAAAATATATCCATTTAGAATATAATAAAACAAACACTTAAACACAGAAAATGCTGTCCTAGTTGCTCTGATCACTCTAACAATCTTGGGGTGATTTGGTAATACAGAATGTATGATTCTGTTTCCACTGAAGAATCTGAGAAGTACATTCTATAAAAATGCTCTCTCTGATCCACAGGAAAGGAAGTCTTACATAAGGTAGCTGTGGTAAACACTCAGCAAATATTTGGTGGCAATGATAATGATTCATTCTTTCCAACAAGTTTGAACAATAATGGTAGTTATTACCCCTACAGTATATTATATAGACAAGTTATATGACAATGTCACCACCTTCATATTTGTGACTCTCATGTAATCCTTCCCTAAAACTCTGAGGAAGGAATGTTCTTCACCTTTTGTTTTCCAAGAATGAGAAAATGGAACCCTGCAGAAGAAAGACTCACTAGTGATTGTAGCCACTAGGTTGTGTGTTTAAAAAAAAAAAAAAAGTAGAGACAAAGCCCATGGCAAGTGATTCACCTCTCTTCAGTAAAGCAGGAAAGGGCTCCACATGGATTTCCATGAGTGATGCAAGACCCTAGAGGGTAGGGCTTTGGTCTGTCTTCCTAATCAGTGGATCTCAAGTACTCATATCACACTGTCTCAGACACGCTATAGGTACTTAGTATATGTTTCTTGGATAGATGAAAAAATGGAAGGCCATCACCATCAGGAGGCATTCACTGAACAACAGAATTGGGGTCAACACTGTGTTAGATTAGACTTGGTAAGACAAAACACAGCACATCAAGTTTTTATATACTAATAATGTTATCCTTCATCCATGATATATATTAGAGAAGGAGTAGAGCCCCATTTCATGGTAATACAAGAAGGAAAATATCATTGCAACTGTGTGCAAATGTGTAGGGTCAGTGTTAAGATACAGAGAATGCTCCCATCTGGGGACTTCTGTAGTACGCTATTTGTAGAGAATGCTAGAGGTGCGCCAGTCAGTTTTAGGGACAAGTGTATGATGCTATACAGCCAGCCCTTCCACTTCCCCTTTTAGTTTCAGCTCCCTTGCCATCTCCTGCAAGGCTACCTCCTGCCAGAGAGGCCTTCCCTGGCCACTCTCGAAAGCATCTCCTATATGCTGTCTAACCTCAGCCCCCATAGTTCAAAGCCCAGTTGGTTTCCTTTACAGCACTTATCACCACATACAATTCTTTTATTAGGTTATTTACTTATTATTATACTCCCTGGTAGTTAATTGATTCCATCAGATAAAATATGCTGACCTTGTTCAAAGCTATTTCTATAGTCTAATAGGACTTCCATAAATAGATGAAAAAGAAATGAACAAGTAGAGGCTGAAATGTAAAAGAATAGGGAGTAAGCATCTCTCTTGATCAAAGGACAGATACTAGTAGCTGAGGAAAAGTTTCTTTGGAAAAGAAATACAAAGTGTTCAACTAAGCTACATAGAGGAGAGGTAGAGAGTAAGGGAGGAAAAGCCAAATGAAAAAGGCATTCAGAATTTAATTGCATATGAATAGTCATAGTCAGATGTCATCTCCTGAGCAGTGTCACCTGGGGCAAGATGCCCTCACTCTCAGCTTGAGTGTACCCACAAAAGAGAGGATTGTGGCCATAGGTAGTCACAAAGACTGCTCCAACCTCATAAATAACATGGTATTTCTCCTTTCTCTGTGTTCCCATCACACTCTGTGCATATGTCTATAATAAATGTTATCACATTGTTTTGCCTTTGCCTTCCATGTACAAAACACTTGTTTTTTTCTCTTCATGACCATAATAATTCAAGCGCATGTGAGAGAGTAGTAGGAGTGGGAGCAGCTATTGAATTTTAAATTCTTTTGTTTGTTAGCAGATTTGAAGTAACATATGGTCCTCTGCAAATGTGTGAAAGTACAATTCTAGGCAGATATTTCCATGAACTGCTGGACAAGAGTTATTCTGGTCCATTTCTTTCAAACCACCCAGATCAAATTGTTTCCATACTCTTTTTTTTTTTAGAGTAATTTTTATGACTTTCTAAATCTTTTCACTTGGCTGCCACAGGTTTGAGACAGATAATACATTTTCCTCTTTTTTTTCACTTTCCTGATCTAAATGACCAGGCTGCAGGAGACAATAAAACAGGCTATGAATTCCTGAGCTGGTTTCCATTCGTAGGAGACATTAAGCTCCACAAGATTGATCAGATTTCACATCACTAGTCCCAGTAGCCCTGGCAGTACCTCAGATAATCATTTAATTTATAGTTGTAAATCACATTTGGGTCATAAAATTCCAGTTAGATGAGTCCACGGAGCAAACATGTAATTAGGATTAGAGTGCCCACAAAGAAGGCGATTATTATTTATGGTCATTACCATTCTCACATTGTCGAACAAATTGAGGATTCGGGATTCTTGAATTGTTTAAAGGTCCTAAGGTAATTGAATATTTATTAATAAACCCAGCTAAATTAGTAACAATTATTGACATTGACCGTAAAGCTGCAGGTACAGGGGGGAAAAAATGGTGCACCTGCTTGTACCGTATTTGGAGCTTAAAGTGACAATCTAAATGCAAAATTTACATGAATGTTTGTTAGGGAAGTATGTTTACATTGTTATCCTAATATTTATGATTGAAAATGAACCATGGTATATCTCCTGCTCTGTCTAAATGTTTTTTCCCCACACACTTGCTGAATAAGACCCTTTTTCATCTTCCTAAGCCTACTTCCAACACGGGGCTAGGCTCTTCACAGGCACTGAAGAAATAATTATTAATTGAAATTCCTGGAATAAAATGTTTTCATTGAGAGATAAGGCAATCATACTAATCATATTCACAAACATTTTTAGAATATGCAGAAAAAGTTTGTGTTATAAAACTATATATTAAAGTGAAAGAGTATCATTACAGCCATGAAATAAATTCTTGTTAAATGTGGTTATTGCTGTTGTAGGTGAAACAATTATAGTAGATTTTAGTTTCCTTCTTTTTTTTTATTTTTTATTTCAAATAATACATTCAGTATTTCTTGATTTAGGATATTAAAAAACAGCACCAAAAAACTTTTAGAAAAAACTCCTTTTTCTAAATGTATGAACCTGTAATTATTCCCTGTGGTAGGCAGAATGGTGCCCCAAAGATGTTTGTGTGCAAATCCTTGAAAAGTGTATATATCTTAAGCTATGTGGCAAAGAGACTTTGCAGATTTGGGTCACAGACCTCAAAAGTGGAGAGTATTCTGGATTATCCCTGTGAGTTCATTCTAAACACATTAGCTTTACGAACAAAGAACTTTCTCCAGCTGAAGGCGGAAGAGATGCAGTGGTAGGGAAAGTCAGGGAAACTCCAAATGTGATAAGGATTCAGTGAGCTTTGGCTGGTTGTGAGATATAAGGGGCCATGTGCAAGGACCAGAACCAGGCCTCTGGGTATTAAGGGCAGCCCAGCAAGGAAAAACTGACCTCAGTCCTACAACCTACAAACAACCCGAATGAGTTTGGTTGTACATTCTTCCCATGAGTATCAAGAAAATACCCCACTTTGACAACACATTTACCTTAGACCTATGAAACCCTAAGGGAAAGAGCCAGTCATACCACACTAGACTTCTAACTTACAGCAGCTATGATGTAAAGAACAGGTATTTTTGATGACTAGATTTGAGGGTACTTTTTACAGCAGTGATAGAAAAGTAATAGATTGGATCACATCATGGATGAGATTCTAGGGCTTAGCAAATGATTTGCTTAAGATCAACATTAGCTATGCTGGAATTAAAAAAACAAATAAAAAAATTTTTAAAGTAAAAAAATCAACAACCATATACAGAAAAATTCTGTTTCACTGCAGAACTATGATTTTTTTCTACACCTAGTAGTTACATAGGAACTAATAATTATAAAAGATAAATCCCTTCCTCTGCCTGCATCTTAGCATACCACCTAACATGTGAAGATGGCAATAATCATTATAACCATAACATAATAAGACCATTGTTTAAATGCTTGCCACACACCAGGCATTTTGCCAAGCACTTTTCACTTCCCATCATACTGAATGTCTACAACAATGGTGTGAAGGTGTTCTGAGAGCATTCCCATTTTAGAAGAAGAAAGAGAGATTTGGAAAGGTTAAGTCACTTGGTAAAGTAAGTGGCAAAAAACAGAATATTGAACTAGGGCTTCCAGTCTCTGAAGCTGAGTACTTAACCACTGCAGCACTTTCATATAACCCCTAAAGAGTTACAGGCAAGTTATGTGTGAAAGTAAATAACACAATCTCTGACATGTAAGAAGAGCTTAAATATTACTTGTTGGTCGTTTTATTGCTGATAAAAATAGACAATTTTTTAGCTCTGACTTTTTGCCAGATACCAGGCATTCATCTAGATACTTTACATATATACAGTCATTTATCTCCATAGACACATGAATGCTGTGTCCACTTAAAACTTAAGGCAACAAAGGTTTACATCACTATTCCCAGTCCACACAGCTAGAAAATGGCAGAGCCATATTTAAACTCAGGTCTGTGTGACTCTAAAACCCTGCTTTTAAATTTCCAAATCTTCATTTTCAGACATTAACCACAATTACGAGAGGGCAACTTAACTTCTCCTTGTTGGGAGGCTATGAAGGTTAGTAATGACTTCTAGAAATAAAAATCAGCCACCAGCCCATCTAACTCTTCCGGGCTCTTGGGCTCTGGCTCACTGTAAGACATGAGTAAGTCCAGGTGGATATCCTTGGCTTACATGGAGGCTCCTGGAAGAAGTGACCTCTATCAAAGATGGGACATCTCTGATTCTATCAACTAAATAACTATATCTTGAAACAAAGGTATGTGGGAGGACATTTGGGGGGTCAATACATCCTACATGTCAATCATTTCCTTGTAGGGAAAACTGTGTTTTCAGGACTGATGCTACCTGAGAACAGATCACCACACTTTATAGCTAATCTGGAGACCACCTGAGAACCCTTCTGCCCTCTCTCAGTCTTAGAGATAGCCTATCTCCTCGTGAGGACTCCAAGTAATTTTTTCTGTCCTGGCTAAGCCTGTGTAAAAGAGTATTGTGAGTATTTTAAGGTATTGCTTTTACAGTCTTCAGGTAGAAACGTGTCTTTTTTTTTTTTTTTAAGGGGATGGGGGAGGGAGAGGGAGAGAAAGAAGCAGGCTCCCCACCCAGCACAGAGCTGGAACAGGGCTTAATCTCATGACCTTGAGATGATGACCTGAGCCAAGATCAAGAGTTGAATGCTTAACCAATGGAGCCACCCCGGTGCCCCAAGGTCGTTGTCTTAGACAACTAAAATATATTTTGTTCTTAACTAAAGAAGGGTGACTTGGCCTATACTATGAGATTTCTTGAGGGTAGACAGGAATTAACATGTATTTAACATGTCTAGTTAAGCTGGTGCTATGTTGTTAATCACATATATTGTCATAGTCTTTCTCTCTCTTTCTCTGACACATTATACATACACACAATAAGAGATGACTTATTATTCCCATTTTATTGGTGAACTAACTGAGACTACAAGGACCTAAACACATTATCCAGAGTCCAAAAAAAAAAAAAAAATGAGGCAACGATAGAGTCAGAGTTCAAATCAACCCAATCTGATTTCAAAGAACTTGGTACTACCCAATACACACTAGATTTATGCTACTTTCTTTATATTGAAGATTAAGAACTTGAAACTACTCCCCATTTTCTTGAGGATAAGTTTTGATTCGTGTTATAACTTGTTCAGAGTCAGCTATGGTGGAAGAGATAGTGTTTTTATTATTATTATATTATCATCTTTTAAAATTTCAAATACACTATCAAAGCTCTTTTAGCTGTAACAAGTACAGAATACACTATAAAGCAAATGCTTTCTTGCTGTAAGATTAGGGCACAGTCATTGGTGACTTGCTAACTAATATTTGCATTGCACTTTATGATTTATCAAATGTTGACTCATGCATTTAATGTTCACAGATCTGTGGCTCATGTAAACAAGATGGCATCATTTCAGATGAGGCTGAAGGAGATTGTTAAGTGTAAGATCCTACTGAGAGTGAGGGACTGTACTATGGTCCCAACCTCATGCTATTTCCACAATTCCACAAACAGTGATTGATAAATAACTAAAAAACAAAATCACTTTCTTTATTGAATGCCTATACTGCTTACACTGTCTCTCTTTCTAAACTTAAAGAGCTCGGGCCATGATGTGATTATTGTTATTTTTACATTAGACGATATAAGTTCTTTAAAGAAATGGTCTCTATATTTAACATATCATTTGATTGTAGACATCTTGCAGAATTTACATATCAACACGATATCCTTGCACTAAACAAACCAAAACAAAACACTGCCCCCCATTGCCCTAAACTACACATCTTTCTCTAAATATATGAGAAATGCTTATGTGAAAGGCAAAAGATTGTGACTTTATCAGAGTAATACATTTTCACTTCTGGGGGAGGATTAAAAACATCTGATTCCAAGGTGATAGTATCTTTATTAAAGTACGCTTTCATGATTAAAATGGCATATTTCAAAAACACATTTATTGCAGTGCCTAGGTGGCTCGGTGGGTTAAAGCCTCTGCCTTTGCCTCAGGTCATGATCTCAGGGTCCTGGGATCAAGCGCCGCATCTGGCTCTCTGCTCAGCGGGGAGCCTGCTTACCCCTCTGCCTCTGCCTGCCTCTCCGCCTACTTGTGATCTCAATCTCTCTCTGTCAAATAGATAAATACAATCTTAAAAAAACCCCACATTTATTAATCTCTCTAAGACAATGATTTCTGATTCTATTCATTCAAAACAATTGTCACTGTTTATCTAGAACACCCTTATTCATTCTCCTTCACCTATGTAAGTCCTACTTATAGTTTATGTTCAATTAAAGTTTTATCTCAAGACTTTTCCCGATTCATTAGCCTGATTTAGATGCCTTTGTACTGTGTCCCCAAAGCAACTGTTTTATAAACGTATCACAATATTTTGTTATTTTTATTTTACTGGAATATAAGACTCTCATCAAGCTTTTATGTTTTGTTTTCTTACTCATATTCCCAGAGCTTAGCAGAATCACAACATTATGTACTCAATATATTCTTACTGAATGAATATAGTTAAATTTTTTAAAATTTATTTTGCTAATAACCTGGATTTTAAGAATATTTTTATATAGTTTGATACAGGTGAATAATTTTCAGCAGGGAGGATTTTGTATAGTTTTTATCCAGAAGAGGTTTTGTTAAGGGCAAAGAAATTTGACCTTTACAGATGAAAATCTGGATTGATGAAGGAAAAAATAATTACTTACAGGGAGTGATTTTTCACTATAGTTAATATAGGTGTAAATGATTTAATTTGGAATGTAATTGATATGTGTGTCATTGTCATAAACTGCAATCTGGAATTATAGTTGGCGGTGGGAAAGTGGGTATGCTACAAGGAGGTTAATCAAACAACTCCACCCACCTCCCTTCTGACATCACTTTAGGATAACAGAATGCCTAATGATAGGGTTTTAGTTAATAAAGGTGGGTAAGCCCTTGAAGAACTTACAGTACAGTCTCAGAAATGTGGAGAGACTCTCAGTTAAGGTTCAGCATAACTGATGCTGCCACACACATATGGATAGAATGTTATGGTGACACAGGGATTTGGTCCAACTTTTGTGGCACTCATAATTCATCCTGCATTTTCTTGAGCTGTTATACCACAATGCCTAATGCATTAGGGTATCTCCATGTTCCCTCTTTTTCCTTCTCTTTCTTATAAGTTTGTTTGTAGGGGTTTTTGTTTGTTTGTTTGATTGCTAGTTCATTTTTTTGTAATCAATAAATAAATCTGTATTATAAATTTCTTCCCATTGACCAATATTTTTTTCCCTATTAACCAATCCCGATTTGCTTATTCTCAGGTAGACATTAACGATAAATGATGACTCTAAGAAATATTAGAGTGAGGGGGCGCCTGGGTGGCTCAGTCGATTGGGTGTCTGGCTTAGGCTGAGGTTGTGATTTCAGAATCCTGGGATAGAGACCTGGGATTGAGCCCCGCATCTTGGGGCTCCTTGCTCATCAGGGAGTCTGCTTCTCCCTCTCCCTCTGCTCCTCCCCACCACTTGTGCTCTCTCTCTCCCTCTCTGTCTCAAATAAATAAAATATTAAAAAAAAGAAAATATCAGAGTGAAATCCCCTTTAGATTATACCAGTGTTTGTTCATTTTAATAATAATTGAATACTTTCTGCAATCGATTTGGTCAATCCTTGGCTTAAATATGTTTTGTCAAAGAAGCACCTATAATCAAATCCCAGTACATTCTTGGGTATCTAGTAATTAAAGAGATGCCATACCAAATAGATTGAGGCAAACAGAGCTTCTCTTTTGGGAACAGCCTTGAACACTCTGGGAAGAAGCCAGAGGTGAGAAAGGGCAGCCCATAAATTCATACTTCGAACTTGTTTGAAGATGTCCATGCTGTCTCCTTTGTTCAGGATACAAAGGGCATCCAGAGCTCTCCCTTTCTCCAGCCCACAAAGAAATCTGTGAAGATTAGAGATGAGCAGTGGGATGCAGCTGGGATACAGCTCACCTTCACACAGAATAGCTGTGTATCCACTTGCAAAAAGTATGTATTATTTTGTAAATCAAAGTATCCAGTAAAGTTAGATGTCTCTATGATTCAATTGCCAACTGCGCAGAAATGGGCAGAAAAATCTCATTATTTTATTATTTATTTTTAGAAAAATAAAGAAGATATTTTGGAGGGTTAGTTAAAGTTCTTAGAATAAAAGAGAATAATAGCTGAAAATGAAAGAGGGAAAACGGCTCATTAGTTTAATATATGATACCCTGGCCCAAAAGACAACTAAAAGCCTTTGTACCTATGATAGCTCAAGTTTTTTTTAATCTCAAATGCACCATCAGATAAAGTGCTTTTCATTATTTCTACTACTTCTTTCCTACTTAAAAAAAATTATTTTGCAATAGAATGTAAAATTGAAGAGCAAAGGATTATCTCATGCCATATGCTTACATACGCAAACACCTCGAGGATTTGTAGTCTACTTGAAAGTGCGTATGTTGTGATGCCCTAGTTTTCAAATTGTGGTCCACAGAATGCTAAGAATATGCACAGATGTGTGTCAGGACTATTGTGAAAGTGAGAGATGGTTATTTCAGAGTATCTACACAAAGACCCTCACACCGGCACCAAACAGAAGCACAGCTTCAACCTGTTTTATATATAGGTTTCTGTGAAAAAATTTGCTTGAAGAAAAAAAGTGTCCTGAAGCTAAAAATATATTTAAAAACCATTAGTTTAATGAGGAATATAAGCTATAGAAATAAAGGACTAAAGTTTTATATTGAAACTCTGCCACTTGTTAATGTTAACACCCTGTAAAAATCTTAATTTCCTTGATCTTTATTTTACTTATCTAAAAAATGGGTACATTACCACTGATTTTACAGAGTGGTTCAGGAAATCAAGTGGAAGGGAACTGACATTTATGGAGGCCATATTAATTACCAGGCTATGCAGAAATCTATTCAATAAACTTTGTATTCCTTCCTGCTTTCCCCAGCACCCCTCTTGTGCACTAAATATATGATTCTCAAATAAATTGCAGTATACTGTTGATCCAGACTAGTATTTATTTATATTAACATGTGCTCTACATTACAAGCACCATAATCATCAAGGTGATATGGCATATTTTGTGAGAACCTCAACAGTTCCAGGGAGAGGGTCTTGCTGTTAATGTCTTGCCATTCATTGTCTCATTATTTGAACACTAGCACTCTAAACCCTCTGGGAAGAATCACTCCATTTCATCCCAGAACCACCATTCCCTGCACTCTACAGTATTATCTTGTAATATTTTATGATTCTCCAGTTTCTTCCAGTTGCCACCACCTTTAAAAATGACTGGCCCCAGCTTTCTCTTAATCACCAAACCACAAAAATTTAGCTAACCCTGCCTTAATTGGTAACCATTAAGTCCCTAAAAACCAAGTGGGTGGGAAGGATGGCCAGGTGGTAGATAGAAAGTAGATAAAATATAAATGTTTGTGGCAAATGTAGTTATTGCATTTGAAGTGTAAAATAAAACTGATTTACAGATAGGACTCTGTAGTGCCTAAATTAAAGTGTTTGTACTTCATATTAGGTCAATTTAGGTTCTCCAGAAGGTTCTCAGAAATGGCATCATAAAGAAGGTGATTTAAGAAGACAATCATAGCTATCAATTATTGAGAACTCTTTATGGTGAGGCTTTGGGAGTTGTTTTATATATAGGAAGCTTAATTTTCACAGTGTTTATAAAATAGATAGTATTAACTCCATATACTGTATTAGAGTATTAAGTCTTCAGAAAACTAAGTAAGATGAGTTTAAGGTAGCATTCAGGATGAATGAGAGAGGTAAGAAAAAGGAGAACTTTTACTGTATCTTACCAACAGAAACTTCCATTTCCTTAGGTTAATCCATTTTTTTAATAGTTACTTTAGGCAATGGCAATGTCACTATGGCAAATGCCTTCCCCTATGGAGTTATATAAATTAATACAGAGAATTAGAACTGAGTACTGGCTAACAGCAAAGTCTTCGGTATCACACCCAAGAATAAATCCTGGCCCGAACATTTTCTAACTGTGAAAACTTGGATTCATCACAGCACCTTTCTGGGTCTTGGTTTGTTTATACAAAATGGACTTAACAATTCCTTATTCACACAGTTGTGATAAGGATTATTAAACTAATGCTGGTGAGGGTGCTTTAGGTGTACTAGTATTCAGTAGTTAGGTTATGAACTTGAGGGTGTTTCCCGCTGTCCAAATGACCAAAATTCTCGATTTCCCCTTTGTGAAATCCACCATTTCTCATTCTTTAGTATGAACACAGGATACTATACTCAAGCTGATATAATAGTGATCTTAACTTCCAGGTATTTATCAGCTAAAGCATGTTCATCTGCTTCAGCATCATCTTGTCTCACTGATGTGGGGTTGTTTTGGATTGATAGCCTCCTCACTCCTTTAGAGTCTCAGTCTCTTGAGATTTAAAGGAAATAAAGAGAAATATAATTCAACTGCATTTCTATTTTGATCAATCTTTATGAAGCAATTATTTGAGAAAAGTTTAAGGAATATATATATATTTGATAAAAAATAAATGAATTTATTAGGTACTTCCCCAAAATATCTAGAAGTACATATTCGAAACCTGTTAAAATAAAACAATAAACAAAAAACCCTGTGTCTGGATCCTTGGAGTTTCAATGAATACAGAACATCTTCACTGACCTTCATCTTAATGCTATGTTTTTGGTTCATTATATACAAAATGTCACTGAGAGAATATTGCTGGATAGCTCTTAAAAGTCACCATCAGGCATTCTTCATTGTGGGATTATGTGCCTAATATGTAAGAACCCACATTAAAAAAATACTACTTACATATTTGAACTTTGAAGATTCTTACTTCTTTTCAGACTAGTGTGTATGTGCCTATGTCTATCAATAACAACCGTGAAATCTGTTTTCAGTGCAAACAGACATTCACTAAAGCTTACAAAAAGGACATTATATTGAATGGCCATTCATATATTATTCTATATTAAATAAATACATTCCTCCTGGCACCTACAGCACAACTTTCAAGCTTCTATTTTATGTGATTAAATATACATGCCCTTTAATATATATTGTCTCAAAACCATTTAGAAATGCTACTACTAAAACCAGAATAACAACAAAAGCAAAAACTTCCATCCTTCAAAATCAAATGGAAAAAAAACAAACAAAAACATTAGCCATTTCGTAAGAGAAAAGGCATCAAAGACAAAACCTTATTTTTTATGCTGATGATATAGTAAATTTTATTTTCATGACATTAATCAACTCTGCATTGACTATTATGGCCACTTCAGGTTCCTCAAAGATACGTGATATTTCTCTACCGGGCTGCTCCTTAGTGGCTTTGTGCTCTGATTTAATTTTCCTCATGTACTTATTATGGATTTAGAAGTGTACTAGTGTCAGAAACAAAAAGAGAAGCAAAGAAACCCAGGAGAATTCAATATATCATCATTCATTTTCATTCCCTTCTCTCATTTCAGGCAGTTCTCCTGGTTGTTGATTTTGGACAGGCTTCTCAGCCCACAGTGACACTCAGTGGTGGTTGAGCAGACAACACCACAGGACCCAGGGAACAGAATCTCAAACAATGCTCATCGGACATGTGAAAAGCTTCAGAATCTTGCCTGAATCAATCAATATGCAATTGTCTTTTCAAGGAGAGTACTCTTAATTTGTAATGACTAACTCTTTGAATGCTGGCTCATTATCATGATTGCTTTCACTAGGCATCTTACCAAAGAAGAAAACTGGGCTCTTTATTGTAAATGCATAAAAGATAAACATCTTTTATCAAAATGTTCCACCCTCCATAAATTCAGGGGGGAAAAAAATGTGTACACACATTCACACTCCCTTTTTCTCTCAATCTTGCTGTCCAACATGGTAACAGTCACACATGGCTATCAAGCATATGAACAGTGTCTAATAAGACTGAGAAAATGAATTAATTTAATTTAATTTTAATTAATTTAAATTTAAATATAAAAACTGTTAAGCTTCTAAGTATACTTGGAACAACCTGAACATGTGAATCTATATTGCCAATATAAATTTTGTGAATTTCAGATGCAGATCAAAGATTCCCAGTGAAAATTTAGTATACAAATTGAGATGTGTTATAAGTGTATAATATACATTGGATTTAAAAGATTTAATAAGAAAAACATAATATAAAATGCCTCATTAACAATCTTTATTCTGATTTTTTTAACAATCTATATTCTGATTTAACACTGAAATGATATTTTGTATATAATGAATTAAAATATATTATTAAAATTTATTCCTGCTGTTTCATCTTACCTTTGTTGAGGACACAAATAAAAAAATTAACATTACTTATATCACTGACATATTTCTGTTAGGCAGCACTGCTCTAGCTATTGCATTATCCAGGCCCTTCTCAAATCTACTTAAAGAAAGGACAAAACTTTAGACTTTCTGGATCTCTGATTATTCCTAAGGTTGAAAGTAAGACAATGTGAGTAAGAGAGTGGTAAACACAGGTGATATAGCAAAGAGAGTCCTGTATTTTCTTGTTTTGTAAGAAGGCATGCTCAAAAAATGATCGATTTTTATGTAATCAATTTAACACATATTTATTAAGTACCTACTCTTTACCTGGCCTTGGGTAAACCTTGAGGAATGGAAGAGAAAAGCCTTATGACTTATGAATCTTAAAAAGTAGTGGTGCAGACAAACATTAAACAAGTAGACAAATAAATGAAAGAGGATATATTGGGATGACTACCACAGAAGAAGTGGACTGGGTTTAGGGACAGAAAATAGGGCTGGTGGAAGACCTACTTGGGTTAACTAAAGAACTGTTCTCTAAGGCTGTAACTTTTAGTCCAAGCCTTGACAAATGAGTATAAGTGGGCAAAGAAGCAAGAAGACAGAATTCAGTGCAGAAGTAGAAGATGCTCAAATAACCCAAGGCAGAAAAGACCTCAATATGTTTGAGAAAGGAGAGAGATCAGTGAAACTGCAGCTTGCAGGTGAGCATCGTTGTGGTCAGAAAGGAAGTTGGAGTGGTTCAGAGGATCTGAATATTTTGGTAGCTGATAAACCAAGGCAAGGAATTTGGATTTTATTCAAGGTATACTATAAAGCCATGATGATATCTTTAAGCACAAGAGAAATACAGTTTTACACTGTAACTGATATGTGGAGACTACATTGGAGAAAGATAGCAAGAAAGGAGATCCAGAAAAATGGTATAATAGCCATCCAGACAGGACATGATGGTGTCTTGTAATTAGGGGAGAGGGTATTATAAATGAAGAAAGATTTGAATCTTTTATATGTATGTATATAGATACACACCACTTCCCCCACCTAGGATTATTAACTCATTAAAGACTTGACTCTTATGTAATTCATCTTATACAGAAAGAGCCCAACTCAGACATGGCACATAATAGATGACTGATAAATATTGAGTTTTTTAAAAATATATATCATGAAGAATCCCCTCTTCTTTAAAAAAAAACTTTCCATGCCTCCCTATGACTTAGACTCCAAACTCCTCAGAATGGCATTTGAGATGCAATAAAGTAGGACTCCAAGTTATCTTATCCACCAACATTTCTCCCAGGAGAATTGCTTCTACTCACTTGACAATATTGCAATACCTATGCCTCTTCTTTATCCAGGATGAAACTACTCTAATTTTAAATCCCAGCTCAAGTGCAAGCACAATCCACTTACTGGCAAAAGCAGAAGCCACAGAGAGCAGAGTCGCGTTTTAATTTTGTACTCTTGCTTTGGCAAGATGCATGCTGTATTCTAGATACTTGCTAAATAAGCACTGACTGGGGAGGAGCTCCTAAGACTCCCATTTTTCATCAGCTTGGTTGGTGATGAAAAATGATGTTCTAACCCTCCTTTTCCTTAGTGTTCTTATTCTCTCCATGATGAAATCCTGACAACACCACTTTATAGTCCTTCGTGAAGGAGAAAGAAGGCTGTGTATTGGATGCAAGTGAAGTACTGCTTTTGCATAATCTTGAAAAATTAGAGTCGTATGTAACCTCCTGGAAACACTGACCAAGGTCAATGAATAAAACTTCTTTTAGCACATCTTCACATAAGCATAGGAAGCCAGAATCCAGTTATTTGATTGTTATACCTCTCTGCTTTCTCCTAATTGGGCAGAAGGACTAGTCAAATAAAGATCAACTCTGAAAGTATGGTCAAACAAATCTGAAGAAAGGTAGTGAATTAAGGCCTCCTCGGATCACAATAGTATATTTGTTGGAGCATCTTTACAACTGTTTTTTCTTCAATATCACATTATCTGTGAGGTGAGTTTTTAGCACTAACAATTTATTGACAAATATTCAATAAAATGTCAAATCAAAACAAGTTTCTAAAAATAAGTTTGGCAATGTAGATAGCATATAAGAATGAGAGGACAGATGACCAATGGGTAAATAATAAATCAGCATTTATAGTTAATTTATGTATATCTGTATTTGCCTATTACATTTCCTTTCAAGTTAGTATCATCCCCTAAGAGCATTAAACTGTCTGGAATGCATGTTTTGTTTTATTTTGTTTAAGTTATCTTAAAATAGATGTGCAATTCAAATGTTCAACTTCTTTCAAAATTGCAATGCATCAGTCCAGAACAAACAACTCATCAGGACCTATAAACATAGTGTGGTCCCAATAATGAAAACTGAGCTTTGCCACAACCAACAATTAACACGGGAATGGTAAGCTCATTCTAAAACCTTTCTGAACATATGGATAATTATTGAAGAATGATGACAGCAATGCATCAACAAGCAAGGCTGATTCTTTCCACTTTAAAGAATGAGCTGTTTCTTATTGGTGGTAGTTTATTGCTTAATGACACTACACAAACATAATGATCAGAATCCCTAAAATCCTAGATCAGAGAATGCTTAAGAGACACACTGACCCAGAACAGAACTGAGGTAGAAGGTGTCTGTATCAACAAAATCACCAGAATTTTATTCTATATGAAACTAGATTGTCTGGAGGACAGAGAGTTGTGGAACTTCATGTGGGACCATGATCCTGGGTGCTTGCGTCCATTTCTTGCCAAAGGACTAAATATCTCCACCAGTAACATCC
Source organism: Ailurus styani (assembly GCA_002007465.1). NCBI lineage: Eukaryota > Metazoa > Chordata > Mammalia > Carnivora > Ailuridae > Ailurus > Ailurus styani. Next base: position 1,234,979 of record LNAC01000479.1, read on the forward strand.
CATCCTCATGCTCAGAGCTCTTCATTCTCTCTTGATGTCCCAACCACTGCAGATACCCTATACTATGTGTGTCAAAATCCTTTTCATCCTAGGAATATCTTCATTTTCAAGACCTCAGCAAGAATTTCTTTGCTGACTCCAATACTCATTAATGCCTGTCTCCTGTTCATGGCCTCTTAATTTCAAGCGTTAGACAATTTACCAACTTGCCATGAAACACATGGCATCCAATGTTACATCACGAGTGTTCAACTCCTTAAATATAGTTTAGTTAAAAAAAGTCAGATTACATACTACAATCTCCTCTCTCTACATCATAAATTTTGAATTTAGGAAGCTATAGATACAAGTCCCATGGGGTATATGACCTAGGATAAGTAATTTACCTATCCTCCAAATACTTTCATTTGCTGATCCTTAAAATAGAGATAGTAATGCCTATCTTGTAGGACTCTCGTGGGTACTGAGTACATAACAGATGTCAATGCACTTAGGATAGTTCTGATAGTCCATGAACATGTCTCTTCTGTTCTTCATTATTATGACCTACTATCATGTTGAGGCTATTGTAAAAACTCAAAAATGAGCTGACATTTAATTTTCCTAATTTTTGCTCTGGAATGCTTCTTTTTCCATTTTCTTTCAGCTTCAGTATTGATGAAGATGCATTTCTGAACTGGGATTAAGATGGTTAAAGAACTTTATTAGTGGTACATATATTCGACGGAATATTACTAGGCCATCAAAAAGAATGAAATCTTGCATTTGCAATAATATGGATGGAGCTAGAGGATCTTATGCTAGGCAAAATAAGTCAGTCAAAGAAAGGCAAATACCATATGATTTCATTCACATGTGGAATTTAAGAGACAAAACAGATGAACATAAGGGAAGGAAAGGAAATATAGAATAAGATAAAAACAAAGAGGGAAGCAAATCATAAGAGAGTCTTAACCATAGGTAACAAACTGAGTGTTGCTGGAGGGGAGGTGGGGTGGGGGGATTGGGTAATTGGGTGATGGGCATTAAGGAGGGCACATGATGTAATGAGCACTGGGTATTATATGCAACTGATGAATCATTAAATTTTACCCCTGAAACTATTAGTACACTGTGTTAACTAAATTGAATTTAAATTAATTTTTTTTAAAAAAAAGAACTTTACATGAAACAGCCCAATTGTTTCAGTGTCAAAATACTTCAAAATACAGAACAGCAGGATAGGTCTGTGTGTTCACAGAAGGGAAAAGATCTGGAAGAAACTGAACTCCAGATAGAGTTCCCTAGCCAGCTCCACTATATTTTCCCAACCTCTCCAGCACATGAGAAAGAAAGAGGTTTCTTTTTAATTTCACAATTTTCCCCAGTGATTACAGAATTGATGAGAGCAGCTTAGGGGGCGGGGATGACACTGTATAACAACAACAACAACAAAACAAGAGGTAATAGGCACTGTTTTCATTCTTTGATTGCTATTATCAAACATTGAAAGGTTCCTCTAAGGATTACATAAAATGGTAATTAACCTACATATGTCCCCATATTTTGGACCTAATGGTCCTTGGGGGTAGGCTGACAAATAGACTGTGCCTTGTTGGCTGTTATACCCTAAACACTTGAGCACACTTTCTGGCACACAGATGTTCGGTACATGTTCACTGGATGGTGCACTCACACCTGCTAAAGGAGAAGGAAGCTAATCTTTCTTGTTCCAAATTTCCTACTTCATCTCCTTTCACTCTGCCATGTATAGGAGAAAATAATTTGTAATAGAAACAGTAAGGTCATCAGTGGATGTACATTCAAATGAAGGATTTGCACTGACTGAATGACTTTGAGTAATTTACTTAACGAAAATAAACACTGTCTTCTTCATTATTGTGTTATGCAAATCAATGATTCCTCCTTTTGCAGAATTGGTCACTTCTCTGATACTTATTTTTTAATTACTGGTAATATTTGGGTTATCTTATGCTTATATTTAACTGTTTATTAGGGATTTAGCTGGCTACCCCACAGATACTGGAAACCAAATAGATACAAAATTAGTCTTATTATCTCCCAACTCACAGCTTGTTCTGATGGAAGTTACCAATACTTCAAGTTAGTCAGTAATCCATACTAGAAACCTGGGAGTCATATTAACCTCACTCATCTGAATGGTGCTAACTTTCCTGCTTCTATCTATTTCAGAGCTAACAGAATATGTGTTTCTATTTCTAGTCCCATTCTCCTAACTTTGTTATAACTGTCATTCCTCCCTGGATTGTTCATGGTCTACAAACAGTCTTCTTCCACATCTCAGCTAAAACAATCTTTCTAAAATGCCATCCAGTTGTGAAAACTATTCTGTTTAAATTTTTCATGGTTCTTTAAATAACAGGCATTTATGGAACACTGACTGTGTGTCAGATTCTTTCAAAAAGGGAGAATGAATACAAAACAATGAGAACAACAAGTACTAAGACACTAAAGAATTAATAAACATGTCAACCCAGAGACTATAAAATACTTGGTCATCACTATGGCACAGGGGTGTTTGAGGGAATGGTAAAAACTATGTGTGAAGAATTGAACAGAGGACAGATCATGAAGAGTTTTACATGCTAAGGTATGTGAGTGTGTGTGTCTCTATGTGTATATTTGTTACTTGATTTATTTTTACATGTATTAGATACAAAAGAATGGAGTATCAGCTCTGCCATCGAAGAATTCTACATTTTTTATGACACCTGCCACACCATAGTGTCTAAAGAAAAAGCAAATTCCTTCAATTAAAAAGAAAAGGAAATCTCAGGAAGAAGCAGAGGCTTACTGATTACCTTCCCCTTCAATCAAACTGATTTTATATCAACCACTCTTAAAACCAACCACTATTGCTCTACTAAGTAATTCAGTCAGCTTTTCATCCCAAGTGGTCTCATAAAACAGTAGCTATATTGAGAGTAACAGGTACCTACTAATCAGTTTAACAGTCAATATGATACTCTTGACTATTCATTTAGGGAGCTTAAAATCAAAGAATGTACAGGACTCTTCTAGACAGTGAACTAAGGCCCAGAGCAAAGAACTCTCTTGCTAAAATTAGTACCACTAAAAACAACAAAATACTTATTTTTCTGCTTGATAAGAAAACAGGAATCTTGGTATCCCCACATATCCTATAAATTTACTGATTCGCCTCTTAGATATAAAAATTCATCTCTTCCTCTCTTCTTCCTTCCTGGCTTCCTATCTTCCTTTTCTTTCTTTCATTTCCATCATTAGATCATGTCCCATCTACTGCTATGTTCTCTACTCTGAAACCAGAACATTCTTTTAGTTGCTTACAACCCTTCCAGTAGCTCCCTGTTGACCTTAAAGTAACAAACCGGTCTCTCGGTAGTGACTTCCAGGACCTCTCACCTCTGGCTTTGCACTTCTGTAGCCTCACTGTACATGCCTGACCTACTTTTGCCCACCTACCTCCCAACCTACTCCTTAAACACAATATGGCTGCTTGATCCTGCTTTTGGGGACTTTGCAAGCACTGTTCTCTCAATGGAGACGTTCTAACCCTAGCTTCCTGTTTATTCCTATATATTTCTCAATCTCAATTTCCAAAAATCTTACAAAAGATAATTATGACTTCTAATGCACCAATTCCTTTATCTAATATTTGTCTTTTGGTATTGTAAAATATTTTTAAACATTGTTTACTGAAGCATAAGCTACATACACAAAACTGTACAAAAGGTAGGTGTACAGCTTAAAAACTTTTAAAAAGTGAAATTGTTTTATTTGATTCCAATGCAATTAGCTATGATTCTGATTAAGCATCTGTTCTGTGATTTGAAATATACTCAGAAGGACACAAATACATAATAAAAGAATTGCTCCTTGTCTTTGTAGAATTACCTTTTGATGAGAGCTACACAATTGGATAATTAGGAGCAGGACAAGCTAGAAATGCCTCATTCATGCATTCATTCATTTAATATTTGTTGAATCATTACTGGATACAAAACATGACTCAAAAAGACAGGTTCGGTCCCCGCCCACATAGAGTTCTACTAAGTGAAGAACATGTAAACCATATGCCAGTGAGAGTTCTACTCGTTATAGACATTCACATGAATGAAAAGTATCCTCAGTGTGGGCAGCATGCAGTTGGCTGTGGCAGTGCAAGGGAAAGTTTTCTGAAGGAAATGACAGTGAAGCTAACACCTGAAAGTTAAAGGAGAGCTAGTCAGTAAAGAGAGGGGAAGGGAGACGCATCCTTCAGGTAGATGTTAAAACCCTGAAAAGGGTCCAGAGAAAAAGAAGCTTGTTGCATCTGGAGAACTGACACATTTCAGTTTGGGGAAGTGGCAAAGCCTACTCTTACAACCACATTAATTTCTATAGTCCAATATAGTCTTGTCTCTCAGGATTTTTTTTTCGAATCAAATTATAAAATCTATATGAAAACTGCAAGTCAGATATTTTGAACACCAAAATGCAAAACTCAGGCACGAGGACCATAAACACTGCTTAGACTTGTCTCCAGGGATCATGTGCAATTATCTAAAGTGAGAGGCGGAATGGGAAGATATTGACAAAGCTGAACCCAGAAGGAACCAGGCAGGCCCTGATTATGACATCAATAAAGCTTGTGCCCAAGGCAGGATTTAATATGTGCAAACCACAGTCTTAATATAGAGATGCTTCTTTTCACTGTAGGTCAAAGAGAAAACTTCCAAGAAAATGGAAGGTTGTCATCTACCTATACATTGTGCTTTACGTATTTGCTTTAGGGTCTGATTTTATTCTCTCTTTCCAAGAGTAGTGGTCATAAAGGACAGGAAGTTGCTGCTATACACATAAGCATAGACTAGGTATTGTGATCAGTGGGTCTAACAACCCTGATACTTGTTACTCATTCTCAATGGAAACCATGACTATCCTGAGCTGCTGCCCTGATGCAAGCATGGGGTATGGTGGTAAATGAGAGATGAGAGAAACTTCTGTAATGGAGCTTATATTCCAGAGATGGAGACAGACAATAAATAAGGTGACTTCAACTAGTAATATGTGAAAGAACACAGGAAGATAAGGGATTATTCTAGATAGAAATCAGAGAATGCTCTGTGGAAAGGAGCTAATTGACCAGACACCTGACCAAAAAGAAAGAAGTAGGCCAGGAGAGAGAACCTAGTGGCAGATGGAACACCACGAACAAAAGCCCTGAGACAGAAATGAACTTAGGCTCACTGCAATGACACAAAGGGGCACAGTGTCAAGGAAGCTTCTCTGCTTTCTAGAGCACCTAAGGCATCTACAGGAGCTCTCTAGAAAATTCCTAGAGCATCATGATCTCTAGAGCAAGAAAGAAAAAAAAGATGGTAGAAGTTGCATTCACGGGACCAAGCATGTGCAAGGTAATTGATGCTGCCATATGCCAAGATAGCAAGTTTGAGTTTTATTTTCAGAAAAACAGTGATTTGATTTAATGTGTTTAACTTTTGTTTTCTGGCTATGTTATAAACTTTTAGAGAGAAATGCAAGCATGTAAGTGTGGAGGTGATTGCAGTGATTGCAGATAAGCAGGATGTGATTAATACTGATGTAGGCTAGATACCCATCTTGAAATAGGTTGATAGCAGTGAAAACAGACAGGGATATACTTTGGAAGTATAACTGGCAGGACATTATGATGGAATGCACATGGTACATGAAGAATGTAAAGAATGCAGGAGAACCCTTCTTTTACCAGCTTCAACAAACTGTAGATGGTGATGTCAGTCACCTGAGAATAAAGGCCTCTTTTTTGAGGGATGTTCAGGCAATGCCTAGGTGATGTTGGCCCTCTATCACATTATATTCTATATTTAATTGTAGGAGGGAAATTGCTTACCATTTGAGAGGTAAGAATGGCAAGCAGCATAGGGTAGTTTAAAAATAGAATGAAATGAATTCCATCTCATTTCTTGGGCTAAGTCCATCTTCCTGGAGTTGGCCATCTAGAACACTGGTGGGAAAGATTCTGGAGCCCTATCTCACATATCTGGAAATAATGCTGAGCCTTAGAAAAGTCAACGAGGAAAAGGTTGGCACATCTGCCATATATCTCTGAAAGTGAAATGAAGCAGAATACGTTAAATTACGTTTAGAATCAGGTAAAACATGGGTTCAATCACTTTGTAAGTTATTTAATGTCCATGGCTCTCTGTCTTCATCTATAAAATTAGGATATAAATCCAAATCTTACAAATGTACAGGAAACACTGAATATAATAAAACATCAAGTAACTAACATTTAAGAGAAAATGAATACTCAGCTTTCCTCATTAATAAATAACTTGCATATATTATATCCTCATCTACATCTGTCTGTCTAATCCTCTGATAGATCAGAGGATATGATTCACCAAAAACATATGAAAACCAGTGTCTCCACTTTGTTTTCTCTGTCAGTCCAAGATCTCTGAGATTACTTATCATTCCACGCTATTTCCCAGTTACAGAATTTTAACTCCATTTTTTTGGCGTACTCTACCACCTCCCAAATCATCTCAAGCCTTTAGATAAATTAATTTGATAATGTCAGTGATGATGATGATGATAAAAATAATAATGCCTTCAAAATAAATAGAGATTATCAGGCAGCTGGAAGAAGAGACCTTGAGCTCTCAGGTAAACACTGAGATAGCCAGTGAGTTATACATGGAAGATGCTCCATCAATTTAATAGTTTTCCCTTTTCCTTCCCTTCCATTCCCTTCTGTTCCCTTCCCTTTCCTTCCCTCCTTCCCTCCCTCTTCCTTCCTTCCTCCCTCCCTCCCTCCCTCCCTTCCTTCCTTCCTTTCTTTCTTTCTTTCTTTCTTTCTTTCTTTCTTTCTTTCTTTCTTTCTTTCTTTTTCTTCCTCTTTCTTTCCTTCTTTTTTTTTCTTTTCAGGTTGGAAGTGAGTGGGTTAATAGGGAATACGAATACAATAAAGAAACATATTACAGAGTGAGTTAATGCTTTTATATTGAGCTTAAATCAGGTGTGGATTCCTTAAAGCCAGACAGTGCCTCATCTGCTCAAATCCCTTCAGAAAATTCCTGACTCACTCAGAGTAAATGCCAAAGTACTTACTATGGCCTACTGTATATGACTGCACAAGACTGTACATGACTGTCTTCTCTTCACTAAAGAAAGGGGTAGAAATGAGAGAGGTTAAATGATTTGCAAATGGTCATAAAGTTAGTAAGTAGAGGGGTTGAAAGTAGAACAGAATCTCAAAGCTGCAATTCCTTCCACTATACCCTCCCTACCACTCTGACCGTACCATCCATTCCTACCCCCATGGTTAGCACCATATTGTATTTCCAGTTCCTGGCATACAATATCTACTCAATAAAAATATATTCCCTTAGCCATTGGTCACATAAGATTCCAACCAATACTGCATAATTTTCAGCTCACACAGAGCCTCTGTCCATTATGAACAGACTGTGACTAGCCTAATTGGTACAAATTGAAGGCTGTCTAAGCCATCTTTCACACTAATATGTTGATTAAATAATCTTCACCCTAGTCTTACAGGCCTAAACAGATATGACAAATTGTCACTCACTTAAAAAAAAAATGAAGGGGCAGTGGATTGGCTAACATTTTTGATGTTAGCACAAAAAGAAAAAAGAGAGAAGTTGTCTAAATTCAGGCTGTAATTATTCTCAAAGTGTATATGAAATACAGAATAAAGGATGAGAAAATGATTAGCTTCAAACACAGAGCAATGAAGTATTTTGAAGTGATTTGTATTGTCTTTTTGAGCTACATTCAAATAAGAAAACCACAGTTCCACATGCTTGAAAGAAATTAAATCAAATAAGTTCCATGCACTGAATATTCTCTGCCTTTCTTCTATACCACTGATATGGGACAGATAAATAATTCTAGATTGGGTGTCAGGGCACTTGCCTTCTGGTTTTGGTTTGTCAGTTAACAATTATTTTGAATGGGTAAACCCCTTTACCTCTTGGCATTACCCTTTACAGAATTATTAAATACAAAAATAAAATGGGGAGACATTTTAATGATTACCATGTTTATTTTAGGTGTAACATGAAGGTTTACATTCTACCTACATGGAGAAAAGAGTATGGTCTCATGGTTATGAGTGTAAGCTTTGGAATCAGACTGAATGGGTTTGAATATGTCCTCAGTTATTAACTGCTTCTAAAAACTTGGTTATGTAAGTTACACTTTCAGGACCTCAGTTTCTCATTTGTAAAATGATGATAACAACAGTATGTACCTTAAAGTGGTTTTTGTAAAAGACATAATTAATGTAGAAGTCTAGCAGAGTATCTAAAAGAAAGCATTAAATAAGTACAATCTTTTCCTTATATTATTATTAACCTCAGTATGATCACCGCTGAAATCAGAACAGGTTGTAGTTCTCAGCTGGGTTCCCCTATTGGCTGGTTGTGTAACTTTGGGCCCAGTGATAATCTTGAACTCTCTCTCTTGTTCTTTCACGATAAGGAATATGTCAACTATGCTTGGTTGTTAGGTAAATCAGCTACTCTACAGATTAAACTGCTATCATATATGATATAGTCAATAACCACAGGTTGATGTGATCACTTTCACTCTAGCCTCTTATTATTCCAACTTCCTCATCTAATTACCCCAGGGTGAAAGGCTTACTTCAACTGAAGAACTATTCCAGAGCTTCTAGACGGCTTGATTTATCATTAAGCTTTAACACTGATGACTAAAACTTTGTACAACAAAAGCTATATGATTAAAAGGACACAGAGGTGTCCTCCTTAAGCTCCACTGTTCTCACTGAAATTGCCAATTGCCAATGGAAGGAGCTCCAAAGAAACCAGTGTCAGAGGCTAGCAAAGAAGAGGAAACTATGTTGGACACACTTGCCAAGGAAGTGATTGTGGAAATGCCTGAAAGTCAGAAAAGTAATATGCCTGCCAATCCACTGCAGAGCAATCCCCTTCCCCAAAAACCTCTTGGTTTCAGAAAAGTACCAATGTTTCCAAATGAAACTTAACTTGTCTACTACATTTCAACTCCTTTAAATTAATTCACCAGGGCTAATTGGTGGATGCTAAACCCAAGTTAAAAGTCCAAAACCCATCCAAAACTTCTCCATAAAGCTTTCTAATTCCAAATCCTTTATTCTTAGTCACTGTGCTCTGCTTTATTCTGTAAGATCTAACATCTGGGACCCCCCATTCCTCCCAGAAGAGTATGTATTTCCTCAAAACTAGAGAACAGAGGTCCCTTCTGACCCCCAGAAATGCGTACATTTTCCATGTAGAATTCTTTTAGTCTTCTTGTAAAGGAGAGGAGGGGTTTACAGCAGATTTTTAAACTATTTACAACTGTATGTCTCAATCAGCTTCCTCTTAAAGAAGCACACGGTTCACATAATGTTATTCTATATTCACTGAATGTTATACTTTCTAAAATTTATCTCCTTGTCTATTAACTCATTTATTTTTCAAAAAATAATAATGTGGAGAATAGTAGAAAAACTAAGACCAGAAATACTTAATTTTTTCCTTACAACTTAATTATATTTATGATATTTTCTAGGCAATATACAATATATAAACACATTTTCATATATATGTATGACAAATTATGGAAACATATTATTAAAAATGTAAACCTATATACAAGCATATATATACACATCATGATTTGCTTCTGTTCCTCTCTAGACTTACTGTCTTCCTTCTCCTCAAACCTAATCCTTGTTATTTCTGTCCTAAAATTTTGTGGTCCAGTAATTATGGATTTTTATATTCCCCCAAATAAGCCATGATATTCTTTCCCTCAGTGTCTTTGTACAGACTGCTTCTACTTTCTAAGATAGATATGCCTACACTTGTGTATTAAGCAAATGCAAATTCATCCTCTAAGACCCAGAAACAGTGTCTCCTTTACCACCATGCCTTGTAGATATTTACCTGCCAGTCTGTCTATAATTGAGTTTTGGAGTTTTTACTAATGTTTTTCCCATAGTGGGTGTTTAATAATTGTTGATTGAGAGACTATATGATCATGAACTAGAAGGTTACAGAAGATGACTTTTTCTAACATGAATAGGAAAACAATGAGAAATGAGCAACTGTATAAGCCAATACCATCATATTTTATATGATTTCCTTAACAGCTAACATCAATCTTAACCCATTTCTTCTTATGCTACTTGTGAATGACTTGATTATAGAGTGTGGTAGTTAGACACTCATCCACTTACAGCCATGTTTTAATTCATCAGTTATCAAGTTCTCACTCAAATTCCCACACATTGTAGCATTTTTTTCCCTAAGGGAATAGATGCATTTTAACTGTGCATCTATTCAAGATGAATTCAAATTAATCAGTTTGCTTACAGAAGCCAGCTGGAGAGAGATGCACTGCTGGTGGGACTTGTAAACAGATCCATGGTATTTATACTATTATGGATTTTATTATCTGTACAGTTTCTGATGCTCCATTGAACCTCAAATTTCCTGACCACAAAATCTCCTCTGAGCTCTCATCCACTGTATGCCACTCCTTAGTAGTGCTTATCACTTCTGAAATTGGACATGTGTTTCTGGGATTATCTGATTAATCTTATTCTTTCCAATTAGATTATAAATTCCTTAAGGACAGGAAATGGATCTCTTTTACCTCATGGGTTTCTAGCACATGATCAGTAAATCATTAATAAATGTATATATAAAAATGAAAATAATGTCCTTCATCCATCAATGAAGTGATGCTTGGTTCAGTAATTAGATGGAAGAACTACATATAGCACCACACACTCAACCCATGAGGCTGCCAAGTGTTCCTCTGGGAAGTTTCTGGAAATGCATCCTTGGTCAGGGATAATGCTAATAATGGTTTTAAGAAAAAAACAAGGGCAACAGCATATAATGGCATTAAAAACAAATGTGAGTTAGCAGTTGTAATAATTATGATAATTACAGTAAGAGAGCCCATCTTGTACTAAAGTTAATTTCATACAACATTCCAAATCTATGCCACAAACTCCCAAGGTCAGTTGTAATAATCTACTTAATGGAAAGAAAAACTAAATCTTAGGAAGGTAACTCAGTTACTTACTATTTTTGAAATCCAGACCTATTTGACTATGCAATGTCACTTCATTCTAGGATCCTTCATTAACATTTCATTAATAAGAGCTTTTCTAAGCTTAGATTTAGATACTAAAGGGTAAACATTATGGTATCTCTGAATAGCATCTGCAATGTTATACAATTATTTAATGTATTTGTTCATGAGTCTTTTCAATCTCTAACTATATTCTGTGCTGTTTGAAACAAAGGAAGGAAATGCATATTAGGCACTTATTTTTTTAATTACAGTATAGCACACTGTTATTAATATAATGGTGACTGGTAAATGTTTGTGAGAGTCAAATTTAAATGTTTTGCCATCTCTTGTCATAAAAATGGGTGGCATTCATTCAAATAGAAAAAATATTAACCTCACTTATGCTCATTGTATATGTGGAAGATTTCAATTCACCTGTTTCCTAAATGTATATCGTCTCTATATGTATCTGTAAAACTCTGAAGATGAAAAAATCTGACATGGTAATATTAACTAATTGGTATTTAATTAAATTACTCTTTTAGAGGTTACCCTTATTATAAACTTTATAATCCTAAAGTAGATAAATTAGGTAGTGGTTATTTTTATTATATAAGTATAATTTTATTTGCAAATTATGGAGTCATTTGGGACTTTAGAAATATTGTTCAATTTGCAAAATAATTCTCTGTAAGCATTTTCATCTTCTAAAATATGAATATTTAACTAACTGAGAAAATGTATTGTTAATTTTTGAGAATGAAAATCTTAGCGATTTGACATGCATTGGCCATTCTTTGGTTTCTAATCCCTGTCTCAAAAAGCATTCAGAATACTCAGAAAGTGTGTGTGTGTGTGTGTGTGTGTGTGTGTGTGCGTGCGTGTGTGTGTGTGCGTGTGTGTGTGCATGTGTGTGTGTGTGCGTTTGTGTGTGTGTGTGCGTGTGTGTGCGTGTGTGTGTGCGCGTGTGTGTGTGTGTGTGTGCGCGTGTGTGTGTGTGTGTACTTATGATGGAGATGGGAAGAAGGCAGAGAAGGAACCATTTAAGCCCCAACCATTCTTGTTGCTACTATAGCTTTACCAGTATTTCCCATTATAACTGAAAGCTTAGTCTAACAATTGTTGAGATATTCAGCTTTACTGAATGCCGCAGAATCTGGCTTCTCAGTGAGCTACTGTAGTGAAAGAAATAAACATAGAGTTTATAGTCTTAATTTTCATTCAAGTATCACGTCTGTCACTTACTGGGTTTAACATCTTTGGGAAATAAATCATTTCATCTGAGTCTGTTTCTTCGTCTATAAAAATGGGGCTAATAACAACACTTACCTCACTATATTGTAGTTTTCAATAAGACAATGGGTATGACAAGTGCTTTGTAAATTATAAAACATAATATTTACAAGTTTGTACTTTGAAGTCAGAAAGGAAAAAAAATTGCTAGAGTTTCTCCAGTTATTTGACTACTGAACATTCTTAAGGTCCAGGGAAAAAAAAGTAAAAAAAAAAAATTAAAAAAAGAAGCAACCTTCAGAGTCTTCTAGGCCTGAGCTCTATAGTTCTGTCTGTTACAGATATGTGCTCATCATAAATTTCTTTACTTTGTGATTTTTAATTTCTCATCTGCAATTGAATGAAATTCCCCTCAGAGAGCATTTATGAAAATCCAATAATGAAGTGAAGGTAAAGTTTCCAACACAGTGATCATATACAACTATTTTTTAAACCATGCCTTTAACTCCACTGTCATAATTTATACTAAACACTATAAAAAGCTTACTGGATTCATAATTAATAAAAAAGAAAAGTCAAATAAAAATCAAAAGATAAAAATAAGAAAAAAAAGAAGTTAAAGTGAGCCTAATTCTAAAGATGGTGAACACTATCTTTACCGTTTGTGTAGGAATAAATTGTACTTGAATTTAATGTGTTTCCATGACAATTGAACATTACTTTAGCCTTGGATGAGGACATTAAACAAAAACTAGATGAAATACAGAGCACATACTGGCATTCCTCTGGGGGAATTTGTGGGCTAGTCTTGTCTTTTGTGTAGATGAAGAGCTGAGGGAGATAATTGGCTGACACATTTCATATTTTCAAGAAGATGAGGAAAAACTAGTTTGTTCCTCCCTTTGGAAGTAAAATGTCAAGCAAATAAATGGAAATGTGGTTCTGCACCATGTGTGATTTGGGGATGATTCACAGCCTCAGATGCATCCTGAGTTCAGGAGCAGAGCTTGACAATTTTCTTTCCCCAGCCACATTTGAACAAGTATGCTTTTAAAGATAACTGTAATAAAATCTTCTGTTTCTGGTCATAAACTGCTTACTGCTGGAACCCTGGAGGAAGACATGGTTTTCCTGGTACTTTCTCTGAAAGATCCTCCTAAGACCATTTCCTCACTGGGGTCTCTTACCCTAACCCATGGCCAGGGACCCACTCTTAGCCTGCTTTAGCTGCCTTTCTCTGCACACCCATCATATGTTCATCACTGCACTAACCACAAAGAACTGATGTTCTATGACTTCTCTGTCCTCCATCAAAACATTAATTTGTTTAGGGCACACACTAAACTCACTTTTATTTCTGTATTCCCAGAACCTAGCAAATAAGCGGGCACAGGAACTCATAATTTGGTAGATGAATGAATACACTATTATGCTTTATTCTTCTTGGACATGTTCTATCTTCATCATTACCAAAGGCAAATTGTCAGAGAAAGAGCACTAAGCAAGCAACATTAGGGATTGTGGTAATGAAATAAGATCCCTTCTAGCACCCTTGTTTAGGGAGAACTTGGAAGGTCCTTCTCAATGATTGGTAGTATGGTATTCAAATACTTAAATTATAAAAATTAAGATGGTGAGCTTTTCAATTAGACTAATTTGAACCTGTATCCAAGCTTCTATTCACCAAACTAGGGAATGAAACTGGGTAAGAAAGACTTGAGATAGGAAGATATATTTTTTTATTAAGTTATCAGGGGATCTGGTGCCTGGGTGGCTCAGTGGGTTAAAGCCCCTGCTTTCGGCTCAGGTCATGATCTCAGGGTCCTGGGATCGAGGCCCGCATCGGGCTCCCTGCTCCGCAGGGAGCCTGCTTCCTCTTCTCTCTCTGCCTGCCTCTCTGCCTACTTGTAATCTCTCTCTCTGTATCAAATAAATAAATAAAATCTTTAAAAAAAAAAAAAAAAGTTATCAGGGGATCATAAAACAAACCTACAGTATATTTTGACAATACTATTAAGGACTATATGTCAAAGTTACAGTTCACTGGTAAGCACACAGTGTAACCCTGTTTCTGTTATTCCAACTTGCAATTTTTGTTGTTAAGTTTATTATATATTCTGGGCACCTGGGTGGCTCAGTGGGTTAAAGCCTCTGCCTTCAGCTCAGGTCATGATTTCAGGGCCCTGGGATCGAGGCCTGCATCAGGCTCCCTGCTTGGCAGGGAACCTGCTTCCTCCTCTCTGCCTGCCTCTCAGCCTACTTGTGATCTCCCTCTCTCTCTGTCAAATAAATAAACAAAATTTAAAAAAAAAGAAATTATTTAAAAAAAGTTTATTATATATTCTACACTGGAATTTGCATGAGATAGTCTGAAAGACATCAAAAGCAGACTGGATTCATGGATTGACTACATAGAAATTTCTAGAGAGAGCAAAGTTTCCTCTCTCACAGAGACAGAACACCTGCTCCAAAAGTTAGCCCAAGGCTCAGATAATACCTTTCTCTAGGATCACATGCTTGCCTAGGCTTTAAGGACCTGGAGAGCTGAGTACATATTTGGACTCTGAGTCTTACTAGCTGTTAATTCTCTGGTAAATCATACAAACTCTCAAACTCTCAGTTTCTCCATCTCTAAAACAGGGTTAATAAATTATTTCTAGTGGGATCACTATAAAGATTAAATTAGAATCAAACTGTGTGAATCCTGGAATTATATTTATCTTAGTCACTACCCATGATCTAGATCCTGGTGCTATATTCTGCATATAGTAAATGCTCAATACATATGTCTGGAATGAATTAACAAATAGGTTCATTTATGTGAGCCTTTTTATGCCTAAACCAGCTCAGACTGAATTTCCATTGATGACAACCAAGTGAGTCCTTACAAAGAGCAAAATTGCTTCAACTCAGAGGAAACTGGTAAACACTTTTTCTCAGAATACTGTTTATCACTTCCTTTGCCTTGCTCATAATTTACCTTAACCTCGATGCCAGTTCCTTATCTACCTTTAAATGTCTTGCCCATTTTCATTGTCCATGTAAAATGTTATCTGCTACAGTAAACTTCTATCATCTTAATGTGATTTCTTCCTCTTTTGAATCTCCAAGTTCTCCTTATAGTCTACTTTATACTACAGCTAAACTATGTGTGTCCACTTAGAGTAAATCAATATCTCTTTTGCTTCTCCCAATTCTCCACCAAGAGCTGTCATGAATTACCACTAGACTATGTTCAGAGTCCTGTTATTATACAGTCTCTATCATACTGTAATTGTGTGTTTGCTTGCTTATCTCCTACTTTATGTAATTCCATTATTCTAATGGGCCAGAATTTATTAATCCCACTAGTATAGCCTTTCCTGTGAATGGATGTTTAGTGACTGAAGTTATTCTATGAGACTAGAATCTTTTCCAGGACAAAGTACTGATGTTGCTTATCTCTATAAACTTAAAAAACCAAACCAAAACAAAAACAAAAACCCACAACAAAAATCAGTCACTTTGGCAGAAATTGCCAGTTGGTTTCCAGTATCTTTTCTCCCTTCCACAGTGATAGAAAATACAGACTAAACATACTGGGAATCAGAGAGGGAAAATAAAATGGGTGTTATTTTATTTATTTATTTTACTTTATTTTTATTTTAAATTCCCCACCACCTATTTCACCCATTCCCCTCACCTCTCTCTGATAACCATCATTTTGTTCTCTAGAGTTAAAAGCCTGTTTCTTGATTTTACCTCTCTCTCTTTTTTTCCCCTTTGGTCATTTGTTTTGTTTCTTAAATTCCAACATATTAGTGAAATCATAAACTATTTGTCTTTCTCTGACAGACTTATTTTGCTTAGCATAATACTCTCTAGCTCCATCCATATTATTGTGAATGGCAAGATTTTATTCTTTTTATGGCTGAGTACTAGTCCCGTGTGTGTGTGTGTGTGTGTGTGTGTGTGTGTGTGTGTGTGTGTGTGTGTACCACCTCTTCTTCACCCATTCATCAATCAATGGGCATTTGGGCTGTTTCCATAATTTGACTATTGTCCATAATGTGTCTACAAACATCAGCGTACATGTATCCTTTTGAATTAGTGTTTTTGTATTCTCTGGGTAAATACCTAGTAGTGTGATTACTGGATTATATGGTAGTTCTATTTTTAACTTTTTGAGGAACCTGCATACTATTTTGCAGAGTGGCTACACAGGTTTAAATTCCCATATAGTGCAAGAGAGTTCCTCCTTCTTCACATCCTTGTCAACACCTGTTGTTTCTTTGTTGATTTTAGCCATTTTGACAGGTGTGAGGTGACATTTCATTGTAGTTTTGATTTGCATTTCCCTGATGATGAGTGATGTTGAGCATCTTTCCATATTTCAATGGCCATCTGTATGTCATCTTTGGAGAAATGTCCATTCATGTCCTCAACCCATTTTTTAATTGGATTATTCATTTTATGGGTGTTGAGTTTTATAAGTTCTTCATATATTTTGGACAAATATGCCATTTGCAAATATCTTCTCCCATTTAGAAAATTGCATTTTAGTTTTGTTGCTGTGCAGATTTTTATTTTGATGAAGTCCCAATAGTTTATTTTTACTTTTGTTCCCCTTCTCTCAGGAGACATAGCTAGAAAAAGTTGTTAGGGCCAGTGTCAAAGAAGTTACTGCCTGTAATCCCTTCAAGGATTTTTATAAGTCCAGGTCTTACATTTAGATCTCTCATTCTTTTTGAGTTTATTTTTGTGTATGGTGTAAGAAAGTGGTCCAGTTTCATTCTTTTCAATGCTGCTGTTCAGTCTTCCCAAAACCATTTGTTGAAGAGATTATCTTTTTCCCACTGGATATTCATTACTACTTTGTTGAAGATCAATGAGATAATAAGATTAATGAGCCATATAGTTGTGGGTTCATTTCAGGCTTTCCTATTCTGTTCCATGGCTCTATGTGCCTATTTTGTGTCAAAACCATAGTGTTTTGATCACTGTAGTTTTTTTAATATAACTTGAAGTCTGGAATTGTGATGTTTCCAGCTTTTTCTTCTTCGAGGTTGCTTTGGTTATTTGGGGTCTTTTGTGGTTCCATGCAAATTTTAGGGTTATCTGTTCTAGGTCTGTGAAAAATTCTGTTGGTACTTTGACAGGGATTGCATTACATGTGTACATTACTTGGGGAGGTATAGACATAGTGACAATATTTGCTCCTCTGATCTATGAGCATGGGATATCTTTCCATTTCTTTGTGTCATCTTCAATTTCTTTGATCATGTCATCTGCAAATAGTGAAAGTTTTACTTCTTTCCTACTGATTTAGATGCCTTTTATTTCTTTTTTGTTGTCTAATTGCTGTGGCTAGGCCTACCAGTACTATGTTGAATAAAAGTGGTAAAAGTGGACATCCTGTCTTATTCCTGACTGTAGAGGAAAATTTCCCTAATTTTCTCCACTTGGGATGATAATAACTGTGGGTTTTTCATATATGGCCTTTATTATGTCAAAATATTTTCCCTACATATTCATACATACATTCTCAACATACTCTGTTGAGGGCTTTTATTTTGAATGGCTGTTCTGTGGTAATGCTTTTTCTGCATATATTGAAAGGATAAAATGGTTCTTATCCTTTCTTTTATTAATGTGATGATTGATACGCAAATATTGAACCACACTTGCAACCCACAAATAAATCCTGCCTGATCATGGTGAATGATTTTTTTTAATGTATTGTTGCATTCAGTTTGCTAGTATTTTCTTGAAGATTTTTGCATCTATGTTCATCAGAGATATTGGCCTATAGTTCTCTTTGTTGTTGTTGTTGTTTGTTGTTGTTGTGTCTTCATCAGGGTTTGCTATCAGGGTAGTGCTGGCCTGATAGAATTAATTTGGAAGTTTTCCTTCCCCTTCTATTTTTTGGAATAGTTTGAGAAGAATAGGTATTAACTATTCCTTAAATGTTTGGTATAATTTGCCTGTGATGTCATTTAGTCCTAGATGTTTTGTTTTTTAGGGGTTTTTTGATTACTGATTCAATTTCATTGCTGGTAACTTGTCTATTCAAATTTTCTCTTTCGTCCTGCTTCAGTTTTGGAAATTTATGTTTCTAGTAATTTATCCATTTCTTCCAGGTTGTCCAATTTGTTGGCATGTAGTTTTCATAACATTCTCTTATAATTATTTGTATTTCTATGGTGCTGGTTATTTCTCCTCTCTCATTTGCGATTTTATTTGTTTGGGTGTTTTCTCTTTTCTTTTTGATAAGTCTGGGTAAAGCTTTATCAATTTTATTCTGTTTTTCAAAGAACTAGCTCCTGGTCTCATTGATCTGTTCTATTGCTTTTTTAGTTTGTATATCATTTATTTCTGTTCTAATCTTTATTTTCCTTCTGTTAGTGTTAGGCTTCATTTTTTGTTCTTTTTTGAGCTCCTTTAAGGTAAGGTTACGTTGTTTGAGATTTTTCTTGCTTCTTGAGGTAGGCCCGTATTGCTCTATACTTCCCTCTTAGGATTGTTTTTGCTGCATCCCAAAGGTGTTGGACCATGTGTTTTCATTTTCATTTGTTTCCATGTATTTTTTAAAATTTCTTCTTTGATACCCTGATTGATCCTTCATTATATAATATAATATATACATATAATATATATTATGTATATATATAATATAATATAATATAATATAATATAATATAATATAATATAATATATTACATATATTTGTGAGCTTTCATATTTTTTCTTGTGGTTGACTTCTAGTTTCATGGTATTGTGGTCAGAAAAGATGCATGATATAACATCAGTCTTTTTGTATTTGTTGAGGCCTGTTTTGTGGCCTAATATGTGATCTTTTATGGAGAATGTTCTTTTTTTTTTTTAAAGATTTTATTTATTTATTTGACACAGAGAGAGAGAGAGATCACAAGTAGGCAGAGAGGCAGGCAGAGAGAAGAGGAAGCAGGCTCCACGCTGAGCAGAAAGCCCGATGTGGGGCTCGATCCCAGGACCCTGAGATCATGACCTGAGCTGAAGGCAGAGGCTTTAACCCACTGAGCCACCCAGGCGCCCCTATGGAGAATGTTCTATGTGCAGTTGAAAAGCATGTGTATTCTCCTGCTTTCAGATGGAATGTTCTGACTTTATCTGTTAAGTCCTGTCTGGTCCAGTGTGTCATTCAAAGCCATTGTTTCCTGTTTATTTTCTGTTTAGATGATCTTTCCGTAAATGCAAATAGGGTATTAAAATCCCTTACTATTATTGTGTTATCAATTAGTTCCTTTATGTTTATTATTAATTGTTTTATATATTTGAGTGCTCCCACATTGGGAGCATAACTATTTATAATTGTTAGATCCTCTTGTTGGATTGTCCCTTTTATTATTATACAGCGCCCTTCTTGTCTCTTGTTACAATCTTTGTTTTAAAAGTCTATTTGTCTGATACAGTGTTGCTATTGCTACTCTTTCTTTTGACATCCATTTACATGACAAATGCTTCTTCATCACCTCACTTTCAATCTGCAGGTGTTTTTAGGTTTAAAATGAGTCTCTTGTATGCAGCATATAGATGGGTCTTATTTCTTGTTTTTTTGTTTTTTTATCCATTCTGATATCCTATGTCTTTTGATCAGAGCATTCAATCCATTTATATTCAAACTAAATATTAATAGATATGTACATATTGTTACTTTATTACTTGTTTTGTGGTTGTTTCTGGGGATTTTCTCTGATCCTTTCTTGTCTTTCTCTCATGTTTTGCTGGTTTTCTTTAGTGATATATTTTGATTTCTTTCTCTTTATTCTTTGCATGTTTATTAGTGGTTTTAATGTGGGTTTTTTCCTAGGCAAATGAAAGATTTAGGATCTTTGGAGGAGGAAAATGGAAGATACAGCATCAAGATCACCAATATAAGCCCACCTGTTGCTACCCTGTCTTTACCCAAGCATGCTTTTGACTCCTCATGGTGTCCTCTGACATATAGGGTCACCTTTCTTCTTGTACTACCAGCCAGTCAGCTGCTATCAACCCTTTCTATACTGTGTCTGAAACCTGTCTGCCATCTCTGACATAGATTATTCTGAGAAGTGGAAGAACATAAGCAAACTTTCTGATATAGGAATAAAGAAGCCATAATTTAAGGAATATGGCTAGACAGATGAAAAAATATAGTCTAGAAAAGTGAATGGTGACACTGGCTCTATGGGATAGCAGTGTTTAGGTCTTTGGAATCTACAAAGCAATCTTGGCAAACCTCCCACAACCCCCAGAGAAGGCTATTAAATCTTTTATCTTGTCTCTAATAATTTTTAATAACTTCCTCTTGATCCTCAATGAGCTCAGAGCTTACAATATGGATTTGAAAACACTTATACTATCTATCTCCAATAAGTAAAACTACAATAGAAATATGTTTAAAATACAGTGGAAATAAAGAAAAGAGAACCCCCTAAATCTAGCTGGGTAGGGAGTTGTTAGCAAGAGGCGTCAAAAACGGGTAGTTCTGTCTAGAGGCAAAAGTAGTTCACAAACCAAGAAAGCATTCGAAGAAGAAACAACACCAGAATGGATAAAAACTCTTGAAAATGGCATTTTTAAAAATCAGGAAGTAATCACAAGTTGGCAGAGAGTAAGTCACATGCAATATGAAGGACAGAATTAGAAAAGGTGGGAATGATTTTTTAGTCCAAACTTGCTCTCTATACAGAAATCTGCTTTTTTATCTATGAATGACCTGGCCCTTCTTTAGAAATTTTAAGGGCAAAACACTCCATCTTGCAACTTTTTTGGAGGAGTCTGTTTTGTTTTCCAATAATTCAAATCACTACATAACGATGATGATAATAGTGAAAATAATAATGAGGTCATTATTGTTTACACTACTATTAAATACAAATATTTGGACTTTTGTATTAGATAAGCCTGGTTTACATATCAGTTCTTCTACTTGGCTATGTATTCCTTTTCTAGTTGCTTAACATCTCAGAAACTATTATTTCAAGCATTATATATAAAGTTATAATCAAATAAATTTCACCTATCGTGCTGTCTTTGGGTTAAATAAGATTATATAGAACATAGATTCTCTTTTTCTACTTTTCTTCAATTGTTGATTTCTATTTTTCCACCTTTCTTCAAGTCCCTTTGTAAAATCCTTTATGACATTATCTTTCTTTTAAATTCACCACCCAGTCTGTTTTCTAATACAAAGCCGATAATATGCAAATGAGTTTCCTTTGTGCTTCAGCACAGGGTTGTAAGAGGTTTAAATAAAGGCATCTTGTCATAGCCACTGCTCTCCAGACAATTAACCCATCAAGCCTCTGGCTCAGCTGGTGGCCATGATTTGGGGTAATTGTTTTATTCATTGGCACTGTTTCTAATAGCTTGTTATATGCTACAAGGAGAATCCGTCCCAATAAATTTAAATGAAATACTTTATGAGAAGGCCAATAAATAGACAATAGCAAGTGAGTTTAAAATTATAATTAATATATTATTGACTCACTCACTAAAGTATGGCTTTTCATTCTAAAGACACTATCTAAATTCTGCTTGGAGTCCAAAGCATTTAATTAATTCTTTACTTTTACTACAGAAATAACATAGGTTTAAAAGCACACATATCATATGATAAAAATGAAGAATACTTTCAATATTAAGCTTTTTATTTACTACTACAGTTTATACTCTTATAGCATAATAAAGGTGTTGATAAATCATCTCCAATAATTACTACAGTAGAACTTGTCTTCCTAATGAAGACCAATTTACCCAAGATTAAACTTTGTCTCTGTTATAAAATTTTCCATGAACCCTTCTCACCTCCTGCCAGGTCAGACCTTATACTCTCTCCTTGGTTACCCCCACCCTACTCCATTCAGATCTCTCTCATAACACTTACAATGCTAGGTTTTGCTTTTGTTTACATGTTTGTCACCTACTGCTATATTCTGATACCCATAAAGGAAAAAGAGCAGTTTCAAATTCATTTTTTTTAAATTTCTGACTCCTAGAATAAATCTTATACACAGCATCTTTATTTCACATTAATACATATTTTCAAGTTAACAGTAATTATTGCTGTTCTCTGTCCCACGATGAAATATTGTTCTAGGGTAAGGTTGCCAAATTAATAGAATATAATGATATAATGTAACATAATATAATATACCTAAGATGGTCAAACTTGGATGTCAGACAAAGAATAATTATTCTGCTAAAAGCTGTCCCAAATATTACATTCAAATTTAATGGGGCATACTGTATTTCTATTTGAAAAATTTGGTGATTCTATCTAAAGGCAGAGAAAACCTGTATGATTTAAATGAGAGAAAATTTTTAGATAACCTTTGGTGACACATTTAACTCAATTTCACCAGAGAAGTCTCCATATTTCATGGAGGATTTCCTAAATCCTTCAGCAAAGGAAGGGAATGGTAAAGATACTTTTGCTTGACCCAGATAATCCATGACAGTGCACTACTTATAAGGAGCTATACAGAATTGAGAAACAATCTCTAATCTAACTGATTTAACACATCAATACTCTTGCTCCAAATTTGAGCAAATACACAAAGTTAAGGCA
This sequence comes from Ailurus styani, assembly GCA_002007465.1. Taxonomy (NCBI): domain Eukaryota; kingdom Metazoa; phylum Chordata; class Mammalia; order Carnivora; family Ailuridae; genus Ailurus; species Ailurus styani. The sequence continues at coordinate 1,257,867 of LNAC01000479.1, forward strand.
CAAACTAGGTAAATTTCTCTCTTCCACAGATCTAACAACAAGCTTATGTCTGTTCTATTATCAACTTTCTCTCCTTTCATGTCTCCTTTATTACAATTACTAATACTAGTAACTGAAATTTTTGCAAATATTAAAGTAAGTGCACAGAACACTAAAAAATTAATTTTATAATAGCTATGTATTTATCAATAATAATTGCCTTTCCTAAATTCATTTGTGGAAAGGAACTCATCCTTTCAAGAGCCAGAAACTTCTATTTTCAGGAGGAAAAATTTTAAAAGTTTTCTCATTAAAATTAGGCAGAATGTTGCCTTCCTGTAACTTCTATGCATTACACCTAGTTATGATTTTCGGAGCTACAAAAAGTGGTTAGATGCCCACATGGCACCCTTCAGGTAACTCAAGATATTTATTTTCTGTATGCACACATACTAAAGTATACTTTTCTATAACTTAAAGAGCTCTCTTCACTTCTTTCTAACATAGCAGAAGTTAGAATGACCTTTCCATATGTATTTCTGTAAGTGTGCTGGCTTCATGAGGAGCAGACCTTATCTATAATTATCTACCAGAGTACTTGAGATATCATGAGGCTCAATAAATATTTGTAACATAAATCAGTTAATCCTGCCTCTCTTGTCTTAGACCCTTACATGTGAAAATTCTATGACTGCACAAATCATGTGATCAGTTTTAATATCATTCATTCGTTTACTCACTCATTTAACAAATATTTTTGAGTCCTTTATCTTCCAGGAAGGTTTCTGTGTCCTGGTAAATACAGAAGTAAATGAGAGAGGGAAAAAAAAAATGAAGAAGATGAAGATGAAGATGAAGAAGAAGAAGGAGGAGGAGGAAGAGGAGGAGAAAGGAAGGAGGAAGGGAAGGGAAGGGGAGAGAGAGGAGAGGAGAGGAAAGGAAATTTACAAGTTGAGATTTCCTATCTGCTCACTCATTAAAATCATTTTCTTTAGTTCTTTGAACATATATTCCTGTAATTATATAAACATATTTGTAATACCTTGAACTTTGCCTGTGAATGCATCTGTAACCCTTCATAGTCATTTCAGAAAGTAGCTAACTCAAAAGTTTCACCTGACATAGCTCTTTCTTTCATGCTCAGAGTCGTCTCTGATCTCTGTTTTAACAAAGGGCCCCTAGTGTTCTGTCTCATTTGCATACTATACTAGACAGCCAGGCACTGGGTAATATCCTCATTAAAAAAAGAGAGAGAAAGAGAGAGAGAAAGAAAGAAAGGAAAAGAAAGAAAGAAAGAAAGAAGGAAAGAGAGAGAAAGGGAGGAAGGAAGGAAAGGAAAAGAATGTTAAGGAATGGAAAAGAAGGGAAGGGAAGGGGAGGGAAGGGAAGGGAAGGGAAGGGAAGAAAAGAAAGGAAAGGAAAGGAAAAGGGAAAGGGAAAGGGAAAAGGAGAAAAAGAAAGGAGAGGAGAGGAGGGGAGGGGAGGGGAAAGGAAAGGAAAGGAAAGGAGAGAGAGGCAAGGCTTCTGCCTCAAAGAGAGGACCCTTCCCATCATTAGGACACTATGATTCTCCTAATGCAGTCAAATTTACAAGGACCTTTTAAGTTTGCAATGTACTCTTAGTCATCTAAGTCAACTATTTTTCATGTTGATTGCTTTAATCCCAGGCTCCACATTCCTTGCCCAATGAATTTTCTCTAACTTGTTCATTATTGTTTTCTTTTAACTGAAGTACTTAACTTGGCTTTGCACTTTTGCCTACAGAATATTTTAGGAATCTGTTTGAAGTCTTACCCTATAAAATTATTTTGGAGTTTGAATACTTTAACCATAATATTTCTATTTTTCCTTAGCAAATTTTATCTTTGTTCTCTATGTCCTTCCACAGGACTGAAAAGGAAGAAAACCAAAGTGAGAAAATAAAATATAATATGTCCTCTCTCTCTTTTCCCTGCGGTTCCCATGTTCCCATGTTCTCTCTGATCACTGAAGATTCCATAGACAGACACTCCTTTTGTGTAACTCTGTCTTCCCTTTGCACTACAGCATCATGTTACATCTGGAAGTTTAAATTAGACAATGTGAATGCAAATTCAGGCTCATACTCTCTGAGTATGTATCATTAGGAGTTGTATAAACTCTATGTCTCTGTTTCTTTATATATGTAAAAGAGGATATTAACAGCATTCAGAGAGGGTTACATGAAGGTTCAAAGTTGGTACAGTAAGTGCCAACAGGAGTTTCTGCTGTATAGTAAGAACTAAATACCTGCTAGGACTTTCCCTCTTCCTAAGTGCTTTTTGCGTCACCCTTCTTCACAATGATCTGGATTTAAATCATCATCAAAGAGAATTTACTTATGGTGTGGTATAATATCCACTAGATCTTCCTCTGAGTCCTCCTCCCTAATTGTTTCCCATCATAGCTGAAGTCTGTATGACTCTTAGGAAATTGGAGTGAAAACTTAATCAAGTGCAACTGTGTCTGGAACAGAGCCTTTCAAGAGATTTCAATTTATCTCTATTTGTTATTGGTCTATAAGATTTTGAGTTGTACAGAATTTGGCTTGAGATATAGTCCTGTGAGATACTGTGAATTATAATAAGATATATCTATGCTATCTTTCCCTGTTTCTGGCACAGAATTCCTAAAAAATTTGGAATTTCCTAAGTAATAAGAGCCATAAAGCGTCTTTTGATATTCAGAACAAATGCTTTCAATCACATTTAAGTTTATGTATGTTAATGACATGGCTTTTGTTTTTGTTTTTGTTTTTGTTTTTTTAAAGATTTTTTTTTTATTTATTTGTTTGACACAGAGAGAGATTACAAGTAGGCAGAGAGGCAGGCAGAGAGACAGGGAGAGGAGGAAGCAGGCTCCTTGCTGAGCAGAGAGCCCGATGCGGGCCTTGATCCCAGGATGCTGAGATCATGACCTGAGCCGAAAGCAGAGGCTTTAACCCACTGAGCCACCCAGGTGCCCATGAGATGGCTTTTGGAAAGCACCTAAGCATGTGGGCTGGTTGACAGAGGAACCAGCCTTGTGATTTGAGGGTTAGAACTTTCAGCCTTGCTCCCCAACACTGGGGAAAGGGGAGGAACTGAAAATGGAGTTCAATTACCAATAGGCAATGATTTAATCAGGTATGCCTATGTAATGAAACTTCCATAAAAATCTAAAAGGATGAGTTCAAAAGATCCCTGGTGGCTAAACACCTGGTGATGCAGGGAGGACAGAACATCCAAAGAGGACATGGAAGCTCCGTGCTCCTACCCGCATACCTTGACCTATGCATGTCTTCCATCTAGCTGTTCTCGAATCTCACCCTTTTATAATAATTCAGTAACGTAGAAAGTAAAACGTTTTCCTGAATTTTGTGAGCCACTGGCAAATTAACTGAACCCATCAAGGGGTTGCAGGAACCTCTGATCTATAGCCAGTTGGTCACAAGCACAGGTGACAATCTGGACCTGTGACTGGAATCTGAAGTTGGCCTAAGACGATAGTCTTGTAGGACAGAGCCCTTAACCTGAGGGATCTGACACTATCTGTAGGGCACCCAGCTGGTATTGCAGAATTTCCTGAAGTATAGAAAGTCCAGATATCTGCTATTAGAAAGTGAAGCAGCGTTGTAGTAGAATATTGAGAGTAGAGCACACACAGGAGTGTGTTTTCCACTACACTTTGCCATTTTAGCTGTGCATATTGGCTAAGTGTCTAAATCTTAGCTTTCTTTTAGTTTTTTCCTCTAAAAAAAAAAACTGGTAAAATCAACCTTGTATGATGATTTTGATGGTTCAGTGATATGCCATGTTCAAAATGTTTGACAGTTTCCTTGATCACGGTTAAATGTAGAGGCTATTTTAGGCAATAGGCTTGAGCAATAGAAACCTGAGTATGGTAAAAGGGCCCACAGGGACCACAGGGCTGAATGCAAACAGGGTCATTAGGCAACCTACCCCAAATTATCCATAAGCCTTAGCTGACCAATGGGCTATTTACAACTGGGCACAGGTACCAAAAAAGGAATATTCTATACATTCCCACACCTCCTCACTTGTCCCTTAACACCAGCCCTCCACCATTGCCCACTGGCAGACGGTTTCTCCTTTGCTGTCTTGCCTATGTACAGTGTATTCTAGAAACTTCTATCTCTTTGGTTCTGCCTCTGGTGAATTCTTTTACCACCAGTTCTGTGGAGCTCCACCTGATCAGGTCCCCGCACAGTAACTGCTTGATAAATGTTGGTTTCCTCCTTAATTCTGTCCTCCCACTCATCTTAATCTTTTCTTCATCCACGACAAAGTTCAAATAACCTTACCCTCTGCGAAGAACACCTTGAACATCAGCATCATTTACTGCCCATACCTCATGACCACATTTTAACAGTTTTGCTTCTTCACCTTCACCCCATCTATTCCTTTGCTTTGGCAGTGGACTATCTGCTATTTTTCTGTAGGTGTTCTTCTACATTAATATTCCCCATAATATAGTAAGCTGACACTCTGGTAGAAGCAGTTCATCAACACTTAATAATCCTTGCTCCCTTGCAGAGAGTGGCTACTCAATCCAGGGCTAAATTTCCCACCACCTCATCTACTAGGCAGGGTCTTGTGAGTAGTTCTAGCCAATAAGATAATGAGTTGAAGTGAGCCTATTACTCTGGCAAATGTGGTTAAGGAATAAGTTGGAATTCAAACTCTTACCTAAAGTACCTGAGTAATTTTCAGCAAACATGCTTCCTGTGTTCTCGTTCGAGTCAGGGTACCCGTCTCTTTCCAAATCTTTTCCTTGCACTTCACATTTCAACATAGAATTCTGTTGACCATGGTCTGTGTCTGTGTCAGAGTGTCGAAAGAAATCAGCTAGAAGAGATAAGGGAGTTTCAAAAACGGGCCCCTGCATGCAATCATTCTGGAGCAACCCTTGCTGGCCAGACAGCTGCAATAGGAAGGGAGAAACCTGAGACTATGCACCAAAATATCTAAGTTTTGACTCTGAACCTTTTACTGTCAACCTGGGGACCTAGCAGGAGTCACTAAGTTTCCGAGACTCAGTTTCTTCATGTATAAAATTGGAATATTAATACCCATTAGAATTACTGAAGTAATTAAACAGGATAGTTGCCTTATGAAGTCTAGCAAACAGCAATTTTTCAGTGCATCTTAGCAAGTTTTTTCTCTTCACGTGGTTACTGAGGAATAAAATGAGAAAACGTAAGTACAAGAGCTTAGCAGAATAACAAGCACATAGAATCCACTCGTGAGTTTATTCCTTTCTTCTTTGTATCAAAAAGGGCCCAAGTAGAGAGTGCAGGTTTTGTGCTTTATTCAAAACATGTCTAAAAACTGGCAGGAATGTAAGTTTAGGATCATTTTACAAATGACCAGGAAACTGCAGAAATGTTTTCTAAAATCTCCTCCCCACTGAACTTCAAAATACATTATAAGCCTTAATTCTAAGTACTTTTTTCAATAACCATCACCTTATGAGAATATGTACTAGTATGTCAAAATTTTTAAAAATATAATTATAGTTTAGGAAGATATCATGATTAAGTCAATGAACTAAACTTGTTTTAATTAATGAGGTTGGAATGAAGGAGAATTAAGTAATCACAGGCCTTTAACACTAGTAATTTTGTGTCTAGATCCTGCACAGAAATTTTAAGTTAGGTCTCATGATTACACACAGTTGATTTGCTTGTTATCTATGGTACCACTATGCTGAGAAATATTTAGAAGAAGCTGTCATCGCCAAGACTATTATTCTAATATATTAGACCCTATAAACATGAATGGCTCGCAGTTACTATTAATTATGCATTGATTTCACAGAGATTGTCAAAATTTTCATGGTGGGAAGCTCTTTTCTCAAAACCACTAAAGAAATCACATTTCCTGATGACTTTCTTTTTCTTCTTTTTTTTAATTTTTTTAATTTATTTTTTCTTTTTCTTCTTGAACAGAAAAAAAAATAGACATTGATATTAGAAACAAGCGAGGTTTTTTTTGTCATTGGAGTCTTTTTTTTTTGTTTAAATGCTGAAAAATGGTTTTTCCCCAAAATTTCCATTAGATTGATCAAGACAATTTTTTTTAAATAACAAAACCATACTAACAATTGTATGCATTTTAAATCCATTGACAAAAAATAGCATGCTTCCTGGAACACAATTAGTAAGGATAATCAGTTAAGATAAGTAAATAAAATATCCTTATGAAAGCATTATGAAAACTGAGTAACTTCCATTTCACAAAACTTGAAAGAGCTATCTTATCTCTAGATTATATGCAATGGGTGATGCCATCACAAGTTCTTCATTGGTTTTGTTGCCCTAAAGGTGGTGGGGGGAGAGGGAGAGGAAGAAAAACTGAAATTTTCAGTGCCCTCATTAATTTCTCAGTGTCCTCAACTATGCAATGGGATTATACCTCAAAGTTATGCTGCCTCGAGCATCAAATGAAGCAGTATTATCTTTTAAAATTTAACACGAGAAGCACATGGAATTTTCTATTATCACCATCATCATATAGTTAATATGTAGCCATATTTTAGACTATTTTAAAACCATACACTCAGAATTCTCCTTGGTAACCTCTTACAGAAACTGCATCTACAGAATTATTATTAAGTAATTTCCTTTCTGAATAGGTACATGTTAATCATATTGCAAAAGTCATATTTGCAGTCTAGTCTTTCGATATAAAACAGCTCATAAATCAGTAAATGAAAATAAATGATAACAAGCATAGCAAGTTGTCTTATTCTTTATAAAGTGGTTTCACTTATAATATTTCACTTGGTTCTAATGACCACCATGCAAAATCATTACTACCAAGCCTACTTTATTGATAGAGAATTAAAGATAATTGACTACTTCAGACACACAGAGATAGTAGATGGCATTATCAAACATTCACCTTGAGCTGTCTGACTCCAAAACTCTGAATTCCACTCATGAATGCCACTGAAGAAGTATGAAAGGTGAACTGCCAAGTTCTTGAAATGCCTTGTTTTTTAAATGTCTCAAATTTGGATCATGTATAGTAGAGAAATGGACATCTGGCAGGCTGAATCTTCTCCACAAAGTGTCCGGGAATATGCTTAGTCAGGTAGGTCAATGCTAAGGTAAGGTGGTGGGGAGTCCTAAGTGATCATATCCTAGGTATTTACAAGGTCTAAATTAATCATTCATCCAGCAAATATATTGGATGATATCTTGCCCCAAGATTTTATTTATTTATTTGAGAGAGAGAGCGCTTGCATGCGAGAGAAAGAGAGAGAGAGAGCAAGAGCAGAGTGAGGGGCAAACGGAGAAGTAGACTTCCTGCTGAGCAGGGAACCCTACCCCCTAAAGGTGGGGCGGGGCTCATTTCCACGACCCCAAAATCAGGACCTGAGCTGAAGGTAGACAGACACCTACCTGTCTGAGCCATCCAGGCACCCAAACAGGATTCCCTATTAAATGACAGATATTTTGGGGGCGCCTGGGTGGCTCGGTCCATTCGACTTCTGCCTGCAGCTCAGGTCATGATCCCAGGGTCCCAGGATCAAGCCCCTCATTGGTCTCCCTGCTCAGCGGAGAGCCTGCTTCTCCCTCTCCGACTCCCCCTGCTTGTGTTCCCTCTCTAGCTGTCTCTGTCAATTAAACAAATAAAATCTTTTCCAAAAAAAATGATAGATATCTTTAACAGACTATTATCCAACAGATTTATAGGTTAAATCCCTCTAAGATACAAAAAGATTACTCCAAAAGTTACACAGTCTTAACCTGTGACTTTCAGTCATGCCACATACTACATGGTAGGAACTATATTATTTGCCCTAAAGGTTTTATTAAAGAAAAACATACTAAATGCACATTCAGTCATTCAGTGAATTAATCAATACTTACTAAGCAGCTACTATGTACCATTCACTGTGAGAAACCCTGGAAATACATCAGGCCATAGTCTGGTGAGCAGAGGCAGACATTAGCCAAAGAATTATACACATAAATAAAAAGATTAAATATGTTATTACTAAAGCATGCTACATTGTGCTCTGTGTTGTGTGATAACCCTAAAAATCAGAGCAGGGTCCTCCAAGGAAGCAGTAAGGAAGCTGCAATCTGCAGAAAAGTTGGAGTTGATTAGAAGATTGGGGAGAGGAGTTACTAAGCCAGCATGAGCAGATTCACATTCAGAGGAGTTAGAAAAAGCCCTGTGTGGCCAAAGCATAGGCAGTATCCAGGAGCATGAAGTGTGACACAGCTTAAGGGGTAGACAGGGGAAGATAGATCATGCAGGGTCTTGCGGGCCAAGTCAAGAATTTGTTCTTTTCTCCTAAGAGAAATCAGAAGCTTAAGAGGTTAATGTAGAGGAAGTAATGTGATCAGATTTGCTTCGCAAGATCGTCCTAGTTGCTGAGGGCAGGAAAAAGTAGATATAGTTGATGAGGCAAGTTGTGGGAGCTTACATTAAGATGATGACAGTGAGGACAAAGAGAAATGACTAGATTAAAGAGATATTTTGAAACTAAGTTCTATGAGCCACAATTGATGTGCATCACCCAAAGGGGTGAAAGACACAGAATTTTCAAATGCATCTCTGAGTTCTTATGTTGTAAAAGGGAATAAGATGATCATGACATTCTTAGAAAATAATCAGACTGGGAGTCAGGGCAGGGTTGGGTGGAAGTGATCTTGAGTGTTATTTAGACCATTCCAATTTGAGGTATTTGAGACTTACAAGTGAATATGTTCACTACATAGGCAAAAATAGGGGGTCCTTACTCAGAGAAACCTCTGATGTCTAGATGTGTGTGTATGATGGGGACAAGCCTTAGTCACATTATAACATATGTGCTAGCTTGGTCTCAGCTATATTGTGTGCCTCATGTTCAGGATCTGCTACCTGATTTGTGAGACCCAGTGCAAAATGTGAAGGCAGGGCCCTGCTTGAAGGTAGGCAAGTTTATCTCTCCTTTCCACAAGCCTACCACTTTAACCCAGGGTAGGCAAATGACTGTTGAGACACTTGAAACCGCTTGTTTGTTTCAGGATGTGTTCAGTATCCAGATTAAGGGAGTGGGTATGAGAGCCATGCTGAGATCCTGTTGAATGTGCAATGGCACTGCCAGGGGTGGCTGCCACCTTGCCTGGCCGAAGAAAATGACGGGTGTGTGACTGACTCTAAATCCTTGTATACATGTGTCCAAATCAGGGAGTTGCAGTAGCATTGCAATGGAAAAACATGGGCCTTGCATTTGTGTGATCAAATTCCCACCCTGGGTGGTGTCAGCAGTCACAGGGCAGGGGCAAGAAGAGGAAGCCAGGCCGGGAGCTTGGGTGACAGGGAACAGAAATAAGACAGCAGAGAAGCCCATCCCAAGAATGTGGAGAAGGGGAGGGAGGCAAGATCATTTTCAAGCTAAAGTCCCAATTCCCCAGGAAATGTTCCATCTGATCATCAGGATTTACTTACAAAAAACAAAGACCAAATTATTAAGAATTTCAACGTGGCAATCATTGGGTTTCACATCCCAAAAGCAAGGTTTTTCTTGCCAGGTTCTTAACACTGCATTGGTCACATCTTCATGAAGTGAGCTCTGCTAAGTTTGGCAATAAAGTGTTCTAAGCAGTAACAGAGAAACCAGGATTTTTTCTGAATGTTGAGTATTTACATGTACTGTGGTTTTTGTGTTATTCCTATCTGAGTTCATCAACTAGGGCTCCAAAACTTCATTTGATCCTAATCGTATGGGTTATAGTTAAAAATTCTAATACATTTCTAATAATTCTGGCACCTGGGTGGCTCAGTGGGTTAAGGCCTCTGCTTTCGGCTCAGGTCATGGTCTCAGGGTCCTGGGATCGAGGCCCGCATCGGGCTCTCTGCTCAGCAGGGAGCCTGCTTCCCCCTCTCTCTCTGCCTGCCTCNTTCATCAACTAGGGCTCCAAAACTTCATTTGATCCTAATCGTATGGGTTATAGTTAAAAATTCTAATACATTTCTAATAATTCTACTAAGCCAAAGGAAGGAAATGTTTTTGAGTACCTACTATTGTTATAGGTAAGCCCATATCAAATCATGTCTTCCTTCTAAAGTCATAATATCCCAATNACATTTCTAATAATTCTACTAAGCCAAAGGAAGGAAATATTTTTGAGTACCTACTATTGTTATAGGTAAGCCCATATCAAATCATGTCTTCCTTCTAAAGTCATAATATCCCAATTAATCATTAATTCAGTGACTCTTTAGTTATCAGTAAATACATATTGAGTATCTACTAAATTTTAGACACTGTGGCAATAGTCTTTCCTGCAATGTACTGATCACAGAATTTCACTTAATTCTCACAATCACTCTGCACAATCAGTATTTTTATCTCCAATTTTTTAGATGATAGCATTTGATGCCTATAGAGATTAAATTACTTGTTCCTGTTCTCACAGCATACAGGTATCAGAGGTATAACTTGAACTTGGGTCTATATGACTCTCACCTATAAGCCTTCTTTCTTAGATAATGCCATTTTTCTTTAAAAACAAAAAACCAAGCAAACAAAATCCCCTACTGTTTGGTCACTATGGATACTTCCCTAAAACATTCTCTGTAATTCTAATCTAGAGTAGTCTTCAATTTTGAGCAATCCCTGCAAGTGTGTTCATGCTTATCAATTTTGATACAGTTCATCACTGTGATGGGCAGTAAGAAACGGGAGATGTGGGGCTTCCACCATGTTTGGCCTATTTATATGTCTCTCTGACCAAAGTGGTTACATCCATGGCTTCTAGTTACTTGTATTTTTTGTTGTTTATCATAGTCGTCTCTCAGTCTGAATTAACTGCTCCTTTTGCTGATATTATTTATTTATTACATAGACTATTTTACTTTTAAACCTCTGTTGGCAAATGTCTTCAATACTTCCCTTACACTAGAATATAAGGAAACGTAGGAGAGTTTGCGCAAGAAATGGGGGTATTTACTGAGTCCTCCTGTTCTTGTTGCATTTAATCAGCAGTTTCCCTAACCATACCCCAAACTGCTATGAAGGTGAAAAAACTTTATAAACTACAAGTCATCGTCTAATCATAAAGTATCATCAAAAGTTGCACAGTAATGAATGCAGAGGGTAGTACGCCCCCCCTGTGGTTAGATACCTGTTAGGCTTTCACGCAGTCTACCATGCAAAGGTCCTCCTGTTCTCACTGCATTTAATTCTCACAACTACTCTATAAATTGGGTGTTATTATTCCCATTTTCTCTGAAGAAACTGAGAGAAAATATGATATAACCAAAAAAATCTATTTGGTCGACACATAACAGGTATCTACTTTTGTCAGATATCGATGTTAGTCAGTGAACAAATGGCAAATAAAAGAGATACAGCCAGTAAACAACAGATCATACCCCAAACTCAAAGCTCTTCAGTATCAAAGCGCATGCTTCTTCCAAAGCAGAAGGGTAAGTAACATTCATTTTTTTGTTTACTATTACATAGCATGTTGGTATACACATATTAGAAATGCTATAAAGTATGAACTTAATGATTATCACCCTGATTCTGATTCTCTGATTATTAAACAAAGAACATTTTCTTTATTTTTCAGAGGATGAGCTCAGACTGAGCTAGCACAGAAAAACTAATTGAACAGGCCTCCTAACATGGAGAAAATGCCAGCTGCAATTGTCCCTGGATGTCACTAGCTTCAGCACATTGTTAATGAGAGCTCTGTCATCTGCTTGATGACTATGTGGTCCCCTCAGTTTTATGCACTTCTGTGGCCAGAGACTGTACCCCTAACCCCAGCCAGCTGTCTCTGCAATTTATTCTGCTGATGATTAGGGAGTCTAAGCCAAAAAGTATGGTTGGATTCACTTAGAATCCCACACTACAACACAGAAAAGGCTTTAGAGATTATATAGTTCATCCTAATATTGCAGATCAAGAAACAGACTGAAGTTATGGGAATTTTTCTAAGACATACAGTCAAGAAGTAGCAGAGCCAAAGTTAGAACTTGAATCTCCTAGCTACTATGTAAAAACAAAGCAGGTATCTAACCACAAAGGAGGGTGTACTATCCTCTGCATTTATTACGGCACAACTTTTGATGATACTTTATGATTAGACAACAATTTGTAGTTTATAAAGTTCTTTGATCTTCACAGCAGTTTGGGGTATGGTTAGGGAAGCTGGTACTGTATCAATTTTCTACATGTGAAAACTGCGATCAAGTGACTTCCACCTGGTTAGAAGCATCACTAAAGTCTGTGCGAGGACCGTAATTCTCACCCTTTGAATTTTAAACTATTGTTCTCTCAGTATATGATGTTCCTTCTCCAGGTGATATCTTTAGGTGATCAACAAGATTCCAGGATATTATTTTGAATCTTGTAAACCATTCTTCCAGATGGCCACTATAATATAATTCACACATAATGAGAAATGTTTAGGAAAAGCTTGGTTCTAAAGCCGATTCCACTAATTAATACCCGTGTGGCCTTGCACAAGTCACTTAACTTCTCTTTTTATAATCTTTAAAATTGGGGTTATAATATAAATGGTATATTTAACCCACAAGAGTGTTGATAGGTTCAAAAAGAATGATGTGAATGAATCCTATAAACAGGATGCTTTGAAATGCTATAGGTGGAGGGATATTTGTAAATAAACAGACGTGAGAGGTCTAAGTAGGTGATGTTACACTTTTAATACTAACTTCTTTTGATATGATATATATACACAAATCTTTTTCTCTCTAAGACTGTCTTTACTGGTGTGGACCTGAATACTTTCAAAGCATTTCATTTCTGGGTAGAAGCAAGAAAAAATGTGAAAGACAGAATTTAATATTATTCTGGTTGCCATATAGTTACGATTGCTTACAAGGAAGAAATGACTAACTATAATGTCACTGCAACATAAAAAAAGATGCACTGGATTTTTAAAATATGATTTTAGTTATGTTGTTTTAGATCTTTTTCTTTCAAGTAACCAGTGATTTGAATAATGTGATGAAAGAAAAGGAGAAATAGTGTCGCTTGATTGACATGTGACTCTACGCAATGAAAATAATCAAATCAAGAATTAATCCATTTAATATTTATAAAAGATGTGTACTGACCTACATAACAGTGTGTTAAATTCCTTAGATGATGCAAAACCTGGACATTCAATAATTAGATGTTATGGCTCTCATTAAGAAGCCAATGATCTAGTTGGAGATAAAAGACTACCGTTCAAAATAGAATAAGAAAATATTTCTTTATCTAACTAACAAAGATTTGATGATGAGTTGTCTGTGAACAGTTGTCTTGTCCATAAGATGCCTTTAGTTTAATGAGGAAGAAAAGCAAGTGAAAAAATATTTGCCAAACAGAGTGATGTTGAGTTATAGCAGAAGCATAACATTTATTGAACAAAAGGAAGGGTGATTGAGTGTGCTTATGAAGGAGAGGAAAACATTCAAAAATAAAAGACATTTCAGTTGATTTTTGAAGAATAATGATTTTTTACCAGATAGGTAAGAGATAGCAAAGGTACTTACAGACAAAGAAAAAACATGTGGAAACTCGAGGAAAGGTAAGTCAGTACATAAGAAACAGTATCAGTGGGTTTTGCTTTATATGTCTTCCTAGAATTCCCTTCTCTGAATTCCCTTCCCATCTTAGTGTTTGGGAGGAAGATAGCTTCATTCTTTGAGACTCACTTCACAAATCAATCTATGAATCCCTACTTTGAACTTATTATTTCCTCTTTCCCTAATAGTAGTTTGTCTCCACTTCTATAGCTGGTAGCATTGTATTAAATTTGCCTGTTTACTTGTGTGTTCCACTACTATATTAGTATCTCAAATACAGACATTATCTCATTCATTTGATGCCCTAATTACCCACCACTGTTTTTGGCATATGGTGGTACTTCAAATACTGATTAGATCCCATGTGGAAAAAAAATAACTGTAACAATCACTTTTTCTCACACATTAAAGGAGAATATTTTTTACTTCAAGTTAAAAAGTCCATTCATACAGTACTCACATAGAGCCATCGCATGCATTTCAAATCTAGGAAGGAATATGGAATTTTTTTTCCTCCCAGGTTCTCTACAGAGTTGTGATTAACCAACTATAAGCATAACCCTGGAGGAACAAGAAAATGTCTCAACAGGCTGTAGGTTTTTCAAAAACAATTCTTAAGAATGCACCATCCCTCACTTGTTATATCCTTTAACCAGTACTGTTGATTTCTCCTGCCAACCCTACCTGACAATAATAGGACTTCAATTTAAAAATTATTATTATCTTTGAGTTTTACAGTTACCATGGCAATATCTTTCTTTCTCATCTATATCATTACAAAACTATATACATTTCAAAACTGAACAGGATCGTTTGTTTTAAAGCCAGAGCTATAAAACTGGTTTCCATCAATACAAAAGCAGTAATCCTGTCCTTAAAATTTACCATCAATGATAAATGAAACACCACAGTGTCTATAAACATCTCTATATATTTCTCAGAATAAAGTGCCCTATTATTTCTATCATGCTGCGATCCTTGTTCTTTGATACAGTAATGGGAAGGATATAAAGTCGGAAAGGTTAAGAACCACTGTTGCACAGCAATGTTATGAGTCCTCACATGTTTAATACGTGACAACACAGACAGACTAGTCTTCAAGTCCTTAGTTAAATATTTATTGAGCATCCATTATCAAACTCACGGTGAAAAATAAAAGGAAAAATAATTGTTTCAGTTTTCCAGTGTTCCTTATTCTCTTTGAAGACTAGAAATACATTCAAAATTAACTTTCTCACCTATAAACATTTGACATGGATTAGACATGATGATAATATGTGTCTAATGAATGAGAAACTCTTCTATTCAAGGTTCCATGACTGGAAATTCTCACATTATCATATATTTAAAACTACCCACAGGCAAGAGCTTTCTCCACTTTACATTGGAATTCAGAGACAGAGAGTCTAAGAAAGTTGTTCTTTATCAAACAACTGGTGAGAGCAAAATGATAATTAGCGCTAGGGTCCAAACTCCTGACTGCTGCCTGTTTTTATAAGTAAAGGTTTTTTGGAAGACAGCCACATTTATTCATTTATTTATTGTCTATGGGTGCTTTTACACTAAAACAAATTTTCATAGTTGTGACAGAGACTATGTGGCTGGAAAGGCCTAAATTGTTTAGTATCTGGCCATATAGAAAAAAAAAATTGCTGAACTCTGCTCTAGAGCATTAAATAATGAACAGATAAACAATGATTTATTTAGTACTCTTATGCTGTCATGTTTATGCTTAGGGCACTGTAAATACTCAAAATGGAAGACCCTGAGCCCTTTCTTAAACGAGCCTACAATTTATCCAAAGGGTAAAAAAAAAAAAAACCATAAGATGAGAACATAACCATTCTTTATCAATTATTCACCCTCTTTTACTTCCAATAGGAAAAAAAAGAAGTTTAATATATAAAATAATTTTATTTTTAGTGGCCAAGCTATCTTAACAATGGAAAAACTGTCAAAGGGACGTATGGCAGGCATAAATGTTCACCAACATTTATTTGTTCTTTTTCCTAATACATAGCTACATTACATTTCATAGCTTCTTTTGCAGTGTGGTGTGACCTTGTGCCTGACATGAACAGAAGTATTATGTATCATTCTGAGGCCAAGTTTTTCAAGAGGTGTATATGCTCCCTATATGCCTCCATGCTACTTCCTCTCTCAGCTGGGTGTGATGATAACAAGACCACAGAAGATAGTAAAGCCAGAAGAAAACAGGTCTTTGCAAAGAAGACAACTGCTTACAGAGCAGAAACATCCGCCTCAGGCCATTGTTTGAGCCATTATAAATTTGGGGTCTACTTATTATTGCAGAATATCCTATGCTAAACAATATAAGAATTAGTACTTTGAGGTGAGGTGTCGCTATAATAACAAAAATGTAAACTATGTGCTACTGGAAGGTGACAAGGAAATATGAACTAGAGCCTGGAAAAACAGAGATCCATTTAATTCAGTGGTAAAATAGTTTGTAAAACTCTTGCTTGTTAATAACTTGAAAGGCAGACCAAGTGCCTAGAAGTCTACAGTTCAAGGGGTGAGACATGGAAAAAGACAAAACATTAGTGTGTATTAGCTATTACTTCCCATGTTAAGGAAGACATTAAACAAAAACAATGAGCTCTGCCAAGAATTATTTGCTGTAAGGGCATAAATGGAAGGAAAGTATCCAGAAAATTTGGGGATTTGCAAAGTTGGAAAAGTTCACTGTTTCTGGATTTAAAATAGTAGGAAATGAGATGGACAAATACTTTAAGGAATAGAAATCTATTAACAATTCTAAATTGAACACAGGGATTAAGTCCTTGGACAAAAACCAGATTAAGAATAAGACAGAAAGGAGAGAGGGAGAGAAAGAGGATCAGAGAACGGGGTACATGGAATTGAGGAACCAGCAAAGAAATATGTAGATATGCCTTCTATATTTAGGAATGAAATTTGGTTGTGTTGACTGATTGTATGTAAGCATGATAGTTAGAGAAGCAAATGGATAAAAAGCCTCAAAAATTTTCAAGGAAATTCATATTGTCATGAAAGCCAATGACTGGTAAACAGTCCTCAGGCCTCTTAATCCTCACTGACAAGCAGCAGCCCAGAGTATACTCTGCAAAACCCACTTCAGATCTCCAATGAGGATACTGAACAAGAAAGAACTTCCCAGAATTCAGAACGTGGAGCTGTGCAGAACAATGACAGGGGGTTATCTCAGAGAGTAGATCCAGTTTCCATTTAAAGGACTTTTCAACTACAGAGTTTTTCACAATATGTCGATAAGATTCCATTGATGGTGAGGACCCAGTGACTACCATGCTTTCCACCTCCTTCCCTTTCTAAAGAAGACGTTTTACTGTGGGTATTCTGTCCTGTACCTACAGTTGCATACTGTGAGGTGTGTGTGTGTGCATGCATGTATGTTTATAGGTTTCTTAAGCATAAGAGCTCTCATGTGAACGTGAATGACAATTCTGCACACGACCAAAGGGTCCTGGTCTGATGGATCCTTTACCTTGATGGGAAAGATGGTTAAGACAGCACCAGTCACCTGGAGGGGCAAGGTCACTGTTTTCTAGCACCTGATTAGAAGAGATGTTACTGCCAAGAGGACCCAGATATAATTACGTCAATTCCACCATTACTATATAGATACATTTAGTGATAGAAAGCTATTATGATTTGTGCATTATTTAATAGATATTTATTAAGTCTTACCATGTTCACATTTCTAGGAAAGGGGAAAGAAGGGAACTACTACGGATGTATAAGTAACTGTACTGGAAACAAAACCACTTCTGAAAAACCACTTAACAGGTCTTGCATTCAACTTATGCCCCTTTCCATTCCTTTCTGTGTGTGAAGTCAGCTCAGCAACTCTTCTCTATTTTCAAACAATCTACGCTTTCCTATTCCCCTCCTCATTTCCAGATCCAAATTCTTTTCTGGGACACTTTCCCATTTATCTTTTGAAAAATAACTAATTCCTTAAAGACTTTATATGGCATTTAAATTACTTTTAATTGTTTTACAATACTCAGTGGCAAAGATATGGAGACAAATTTGCACTTACGGACTGATAGGTACTAGCAATAAAACCAAAGAGGGCCACTCTGCAAATATGGTGTTGTTTTGTGGTATGCAAATTTAGAGTAGTAAGGACTTTCTTAATTGAGTGCAGGAAGTTATTCAGAGTTGTTACATTCCCTGTTGTTAAATAGTGCTTAGAAGTACTTCTACAAGCTGATGATTGATTAATTACATTGTAAACTTTCCATGGAATTCCTTATCACACTTTTATATTAAAGCTACTTATCCTTCCTACATATATGACCTCTTAACTAGAATGTTGTTATTTTTTATCATTAGAAAGTTTTTGAGTGTCACAATTTTTTAGACTTTAAATGCTACTTCAAATCATGAATAAAGACTGTCAATATCTAAGGCATACGATGTTATATATGTAAACACTAGCAGAGCGTTAAATATAGAAGCATTATAAGTTTAATTCTAGTCACTAAAGAAAAATTCTAGATCTATGACTAGTAAATAATGTGGCTGTTTGTTAGCCTCACATTGTTTTGCCCTTGGTATCTTTCATTCAGCATTCTTCACCTAAAACAGTGGTTCTAGTCAGCACAATGAGTACTGCTGTGACAGTGAACACACAATGTCAGGACAATCACCCCATGCTTTGCAGATAATGTTCATAGATCTAAATTTCACCAAAAACAAATGCAAATACTCAACAGGTGACATATGATACAAGTAGGCAAGTAGTTTTGGCAATAGGTGATTATCATATATGCATTTAACTTATAGATTAAAATTAATAATGAAGATACTAATGATGTTCAGTTAAAGCTTGTTGAATCAAATTCCATTATAGTGTTAATAATAATAACTTCATTTAAGATCTTCATTGACAGTGGGATGGCATTTTCATATATTACTATACTTTGATATCTCTTTCAATTCGTGACTTTGTAAAATTAATTTCACATCACTTGTTATCAGTTGACTTTTCTGTAGAATAAATAAATTACACACTCTAAAAATGACTCTCTTAACTTAATGTTAATATTAAAGAATGCAGAGTTTTGGTATTTTAAAATGTTAGATAATAAACCCTCATTCAGAAGCATATAATAAGCACCTTTGGAGTTATACACAGTATGTTATCTTAGGGGCAAAATGATAGGATTTATGATGTCTAATCTAAATTATCTTATCCGGGCACCTGGGTGGCTCAGTGGGTTAAAGCCTCTGCCTTCGGCTCAGGTCATGATCTCAGGGTCCTGGGGTCAAGGCCTGCACCGGGCTCCCTGCTCAGCGGGGAGCCCGCTTCCTCCTCTCTCTCTGCCTGCCTCTCTGCCTACTTGTGATCTGATCTCTCTCTCTCTCTGTGTCAAATAAATAAATAAAATCTTTAAAAAAATTAATTAATTATCTTATCCATGGAACTTATTTTAACAAGTGAGGGGGATGCCATTCTTCTGAGATAAAATGTATCAGATGAATCCAGTCCCCTAAAACTATTAAGACAAAAGTCATAAAAGAGCCATTCCCTGTTCTACCATATTGAATATAGCTCTATAATCACA
The DNA here is from genome assembly GCA_002007465.1 of Ailurus styani. NCBI lineage: Eukaryota > Metazoa > Chordata > Mammalia > Carnivora > Ailuridae > Ailurus > Ailurus styani. The sequence continues at coordinate 1,277,008 of LNAC01000479.1, forward strand.
ATTATCTTAACTGTAAGATAGATTTTTATCCATAAGAGCATATCCTATCGGACTGCATGGTATATTATAGGTGCTTGATAAATGTATTGAATTTATCTAATTAGTTATAATCAGCTTTGCTTGAAATCAAATTATGATAAATTTTGTATGGTTTTATACGCACATTTACATATATATGCATATGTATATATGTAACAAGAATGTGATAAGAATGTCTATCATCCTATAGGAAAACTGATTACTTGACTAATTAAGAGAAGGAAAGTGAGAAAGAGAGGTTTACTTTTTTTTTAGTTTAAATTGGAACAGTAAGGGCGCCTGGGTGGCTCAGTGCGTTAATGCCTCTGCTTTTGGCTCAGGTCATGATCTCAGGGTCCTGGGATCGAGGCCCGCATCGGGCTCCCTGCTCAGCGGGGAGCCTGCTTCCCCCTCTCTCTCTCTGCCTGCCTCTCTGCCTCCTTGTGATCTCTCTCCCTCTGTGAAATAAATAAATAAAATCTTAAAAAAAAATAAAATAAATTGGAACAGTAAGGTATAAGCAAGATGAGCTAGATAGAGCATGAATGAAAAGCCATTGGATTTAGCTCCACATGGACATATAAGAGTGTGACCTGAGACAAATTATTTAAAATCCCTAAACCTCCGTTTCCTCATATAGAATCCAAATTGTAATATTTCTTGAAAAGATTAGAATGTAAAAATGGTTAAGAAAATATATTTAACACAACTTACATTTGAAATTGCAAACGTGCATCATGAACATGTAGCAATGAGAATGCCAGTTAACAAGAATCTAATGCATATATGTAAAAGACTACTAATTAACAAATGTGTAAGCATACTTGCAAACATACACATAGATAAATGTACACATAAGCATATATCATGCAAATTATACACTGTATGCACATCCAGAAAGACAAATCAAAATACTTATGTTCATACATCCAATTATTGCTATAAGAAATTCCTCCCAAAGAAGGAACTCTTACAAAATTATGCACTCTTCTATATAATTCTTTATTTCAATAAGTTAAATATATTTATTCGGTAAGGCTTTCTGCTTTGATCAGATATGCAAACAACAAGTAAAATCCTCTTGGTAAAAGATACAGCACTTATTAAACACAAATATGTGGATAGTGTTGGAGACATCTTCATTAGCGATGGCTCTGGCATCACGCAGCACCTCAGTCAGGCAAGTATTCAAGCTATCCTCCCATGATAAGGCACATTTCTAGACCCTTCACCCTAACTACTACAGGTTTCTGGCATCAGCCTAGTTCCTCACTCCCATTCAAGAAGCAGTAAGATTTCTGCTCTAAGTATTTATCTTTAGACACACTGGCTGTAATATTTTCAGACCTAGCATAGTATAACCAGGCTTTATTTGTCCAACTTTAGTGGGATAATTGCTTTTGCTTAATTATGTCACACAAAGTTTTGTGACAACTAAGGCAGATCATATTAAGTAATAATAGATACCATGTATTCTTTGTTCAGTGTTTTCTCTTTAATAACTCCTTCAATATCCTAACAACATTTCATAGAGGAGGAGAAAGAAGCATAGAACAAGTCAAATGACCCAATGTAATTTTTAGATGATTTGATAAAGTCAAAATATAACTCCCACAGAGCCAAGAGATTAACGATTCTAGTAGGAGAATAATTTTGACTTTTCTAACAATCAATTAACTTCAACTTCTTCACCTGTAGAGCTCTTGTCATTAAATAAATCAGCTCAGTAAACTGCCCAGTACAAGGTCAGCATGTAGCAGCAACTCTATAATGTTGAAGAACCATTATAACGTTACTGGTTGTAGTAGCAGCAGCAGTAGCATTATTAGTAACAGTATCAGCAGTAGTAGGAGGGGAAGCTCAGAAGTGCTTTTATTAGAGTCTCATCTTTTGTCCTAAATATATCTTGTTTGTAAGTTATCAAATGAAGAACAAAGGTGTAAGTGATTCTGACTTAGGATATGTAATTACCTATTTAAAACAAAGCACTGGAATTGTCTTCATAAAAGGAATGAAAATTTAAACAACTCTTCACACCACTTTCTGCCTTAGGCATTTACGTGATTCCATTAACGGGAGACAAAAAAAAATCTTTCTAGGGATTATATCCCTATCTTAAAGCTCTGTCTAGTGCCAATTTCAGTGTTCCATATAATCGTTTCATTTAACACTATCTTAAATATCTTTGTGATATGTGTTTAAAGCAAACTTGGGTGAAAACAGAAGTTCCAACTGTTTTTGTGAACTAAAGCTGTCAGTAAAGAAGACAGCTATGGGCTCTACTGTGGAATGGTCCAGGTCATTCTTATACCTTTATAATCCCTAGAGCTAGGAAGGAGGCAACTGTGGGTCCTGAACTTCTGAGTGTTCCCTACCTGCCTTCTACTCCTGCCAATGTTTTCCAAATAGTTTATTTAACCAACCTGTTTCTTTAGAATCGGCACCAAGAGATATATGCTACTGCCCCTGCAAGACAGAAAGGTTGTAACTGAGGTCAGTTTCCTCAAACGAAGATGCTCATCTGCTTTATAAGGTCAAGAAAGAGTTAAAATACATACTTTCTAAAAATTCTTCTAGGGGAGCGGCAAGATGGCGGAGGAGTAGGAGACCGATTATCATCA
>LNAC01000480.1:314-73773 GCA_002007465.1 Ailurus styani
TTCCTCAAAAAGTTGAAAATGGAGCTACCCTACGACCCAGCAATCGCACTACTGGGTATTTATCCTAAAGACACAAAGGTAGTGATCCTCAGGGGCACGTGCACCCGAATGTTTATAGCAGCAATGTCCACAATAGCCAAACTATGGAAAGAACCTAGATGTCCATCAACAGATGAATGGATAAAGAAGAGGTGGTATATATATACAATGGAATACTATGCAGCTATCAAAAGAAACGAAATCTTGCCATTTGCAATGACATGGATGGAACTGGAGGGTATTATGCTGAGTGAAATAAGTCAATCAGAGAAAGACAATTATCATATGATCTCTCTGATATGAGGAACTTGAGGGGCAGAGTGGGGGGTCGAGGGGGGTAGGGAGGGAAAAATAATGAAACAAGATGGGATGGGGAAGGACACAAACCATAAGAGACTCCTAATCTCACAAAACAAACTGAGGGTTACTGGGGGGTGGGAGGGTAGGGATAGGGTGGATGGGTTATGGACATTGGGGAAGGTTTGTGCTTTGGTGAATGCTGTGAAAGATGTAAGCCTGATGATTCACAGACCTGTACCCCTTGGGCAAAGAATAAAAATAGAATTTATAAAAATAAAATAAATTTAAAAATTTAAAAAAAAAGAAGTTTATGTACAAAACTCTGGAAGTTAACCGAAGTGATATAGGGAGGGTTTATTTAAGAAAAATGGCAAAACCTCAATAAGCACAGTGAGCTGTGAACTTTGGGGCATTTTCACTTACTCTCCAAGTCTGCAGAAACATCGAAAAAAAACAAAAGCAAAAATCAAATCAAAACCTAGTGATTAATCACTATCAATTAAAGTGAAAAGCAGCAGCCTGGCTAGCACCTGACAGGACAGAACTAGGGTAGAGCTCGCTCCCAGAGAACTGTCATCATTTGACTTGTTTCCTGGTTCCCCAGAAGACTGCACTTGAAAGCTGTTTTTAATTGGATCTGACTAGAAATGTGCCTCTTCCCCAGCTGAAACAAATTATGGGCAATTGTTTAACTTCACAGCCACCTGGGCCAATAACAGCTGGAGCAAACAATAGGCAACCAAAAACCTTAAATGGAAAAGTTGGATAAGATGTCCATAGGAGCTCTAAAAAGCTCTGGTAAATTTCTGGAAATCTAGAAGATCTAAGGCAGGTCCAGAAATGTGCAAATGCTCAGGGAAGAGTTGAAAAGACCCTAAGCAATCACCTCTGCTGAACTTGAGGCTCCTACATAAGCAAGTGAAGGCTAAGGCAAAATTGTCTAACACCAGGCTGAGAAGTGGAGGCCTACCACAATACAGAAACAAAGCTCCTCAGCAAAGACTGAGCGACTTACTGGATTCAGGCAGCTAAGGAAATCACTGCCTAATCATTAGTTGACCACTAAGGTAACTGAGAAGATACTTTAAAAATAACAATAAAGAAAAAAGAAAAGGAAAAGGAGAGAACTCTTTCAACTCATTCCCAGGCCAGTATTACTTTGATAGCAAAACCAAGATCACAAGGAGACCACATACCAATTTCCCTCATAAATACAGAAGCAAAATTCCTCAACAATATACTACTAAGCCAAATCCAGCAACATATAAAGAGGATTATGTTCCACGACCAAATGGGATTTACCCCCACTGATGCAAGGTTAGTTCATGCAACATTCAAGCATCAATCAATGTAATACACTATATTAACAGAATAAAGAAAAAAATGTATCATCTCAATAGATGAGAAAAAGACCACTTGACAAAATCAACCACCCTTTTGTGAGAAAAACACTCAAGAAACAAATAGTTGAAGAGAATTTCCTCAATTACATAGACTGTACCTATGAAAAATCTATAGCTATCATCACACTGAATGGCAAAAGACTGAAAGCTTTCCCCCTAACATTAGCCAGGAGCAACACAAAGATAACTGGTCTCACCTTTTTATTCAACATTCAATGTTATAGCCAAGGAAATTAAGCAAGAAAAAGAAACAATAGGGTTACAGATCGGAAAGTAAGAAATAAAGCTATTGGGGTGCCAGGGTGGCTCAGTCAGTTAAGCATCTGCCTTCAGCTCAGGTCATGATCTCAGGGTCCTGGGATTGAGCCCCAGGTCGGGCTCCCTGATCACAGGGAACTTGCTTCTCCCTCTCCTCCCTATTCATGCTCTCTCTCTCGCTCTCTCTCTCTCAAATAAATAAAATCTTTAAAAAAAAAAAAGAAAACTATCTTCATTGACAGATGACATGATAGTATAAATAGAAAATCCTAAGGAATCCACCAAAAAAAAAGTTAATAAATGAGTTCAGCAAGGCTGAAGAATGAAAGATCAACATACAAAAATCACTTGTATTTTTATATACTAGACAATGAGTAATTCTAACATGAATTAAGAAAATCATTCTATGTATAATAAAATCAAAAATAAATACTAATGAATAAATTTAACAAAAGAAGCTCAAGATTTTTACACTGAAAAGTGTTCAGTGTTCAAACAAAAAAAGTTGAAAGAAGCTGAAGATCTAAATAGAAAGACATCTCACATTCATGGATTAGAAGGCATAATATTAAGATGGCAACACCCTATATATTGATCTAAAGATTCAATGCAATTGCTATCATCAATTGCAGATGATTTTTTTTCTTTAATAACTTGACAAGCTGATGTTAAAACTTACATGGAAATGCAAGGGACTTAGAACAGCTAAAACAATTTTGAAAAACAAGAATAATGTTGGAGGAATCACACTTCTCAATTTCAAAACTTACAATGAAGCTACAGTAATCAAGTTTGTGTGCTACTGTTAAAAAGATAGACATATAGATCAACAGAATAAAACTGAGAATCCAGAAATTTGCCCACATGTCCATGGCCAGATGATATTTGACAAAGGTGCTGAAACAATTCAATGGAGAAAGAGTATCTTTTTCAATAAATGGTGCTAAGATATTTGGACCTGCACATGCAAAACAGAAGTTAGACCTTTATATTGCAGCCTAGGCAAAAATTAACTCAAAATGGATCAAAGGTCTAAATGCAAGAGCTAAAATTATTACAACCTGAGTAAGAAAAATAGTTAAATTAAATCTTCATGATGATGGATTAAAAACAGTTTCTTAGATATGATACCAGAACACAAACTACCAGATAAAAAATTCAAGAAAATGTAAAGATAAACCACAGAATGGGAGAAAATATTTGAAAAGCATGTATCTGATAAAGTATCAAGTACATAAAGCATTCGAATATATTAATTATATACCTCAAATATATAAAGCTATCTCAAATATATAAAACAAATATATAAAGCACTCAAATATGTAAAGAATTCTTACAATAAAAAATCATAATTTTAAAATGGGCAACAGATTTAAATAGACATTTCTCCAAAGAAATATACAAATAGTCAGTAAACCCATAAAAAAAATCGTTAGTCAGAAAAATATAAATCAAAACTATGATACCAATTCATACCTACTAGGATGACTATAATCAAAAGGAGAGAAAATAACAAAAGTTGATGAGGATGTGGAGAAATTAGAATCCTCACATATTATTGGTGGAATTGTAAAATGATGTCGCTTTAGAAAACAGTTTGGCAGTTCCTCAAAAGAAACTTAAACAGAGTTTAGCATTGCAATTCCACTACTAGGTATAAACCCTAAAGAACTGAAAATACATGTTCATACATAAACTCCTACATGAATGTTTGCACTTGCAGTACTCAGCATACCCAAAATGTGTGACCAACTCAAACGTCCATCAACTAAAGACTGGGTAAACAAAACATGGTATATCCACGCAATGGAATGTTACATACCCATAAAAAAACACAATGAATTCTGAAATATGCTATGACATAAATGAAGCCTGAAAACATGCTATGTTAAACCAGCAAGACCTAAAAAGCCACATACTGTATGATTCCATTTACATGAAACGCCCCAGACAAGCATAGCCATAGAAATAGAAAGCAGATTATTGGTCACCAAGGAGTTATTAGGGACTGAAGGAAGGGAGGAGTGAATGCTAAATGGGTTTCTTTTGAGGTGATGAAAATGTTCCAGAATTACATAGTACTAATGGTTACTCAACCTTGTGATTATACTAAACACCACTGAATTGTACACTTAGAAGGGAGAATTTTATACTATGTGAATTATATCTCAACAACAACAAAATGAAACATGTAATTACCATATGACTCAGCAACTGCCATCTTAGTCATTTATCTCGGAGAAATGAAACTTATTCACAAAAAAACATTATACAAATGCACCAAGCAGCTTTATTTATTACAGATAATAAAAACAAAACCACCAATATGTCCTTCAATGGGCAAACGGTGGAAGAACCTGCATTACATCCATACCAGGAAATCGAATTCAGCAACGAACTGATAGAGATGGAGAACAGAGTAGTAGTTGCCAAAGTTTGGGGGACCATAGGAAATGTGCATATAAAAGGGTAGCTCAAGCAATCCTTTCAGTGATGAAAGTACTCTCTCTACCTTGACTATGGTAGTGATTACACAAATCTACACATGTGATAAAACTGCACAGCACACACACACACACACACACACACACACACATGAGTACACAGAAAATGACGAACACTGATTAAGATAACACCAGTGTCAATTTTCTGGTGCTGATCTTATACTATGTTTATGCAAGACATGAACAGTGGTGGAAACTAGAAGGGTACATAGGATCTTGCTGTATTATTTCTTATAATTACACGTGGATCCAACATTATCTCAAAATAAGATAATCTTAAATTTAAAAAAGATGGAGAAATAGACTTTATTCAGTTAAACCAAATCTGAGAGAATAACATAGGAATTAATACAAGAGACAACTTTTCTCATTTTAAATTTCTTTAAATAAACAACCTAAATTCAAAGTTAAAATAATGACTTCTGCCAGTTATCAGTTTAGTCTGTCAGCTCCAAATCTACCTTCTATGGCCTAATGTTAGGTTGTCAAAAGAGGGCACTGGAATGACTCTAACAGATGACAGCAGCAGGAAGGTCCTCCCTTCTGGGACCAGTCCTCCTTCAATTGTTTATTTAGCACAGGAGCCAAGGCCCAGAAGCGCTCACCTCAGCAGCTGTCTTGGAAAACCTCAAGCCACATTCTCAAACTATGAACTCCCCACCCAGCTCTGTAGCAGCTCTTGGCTGCACCATCAGGCCACACTCTCCCCATCCAGCAATGCACTGCTACAGACCAGTTTTGACCAGCCTCAGGCAACGGTCTTACCACCCTGTGGGCACTTCTGTGGTAATTCTGCTCACACTTCAGGCAACTATCTCCCCACTAGCCAGGCTGCTTCTACAAACCAGCTCCAGACTACCAAAACCTTCCTGCAACAGTGAGCTGGTATCACAGAGCAGCTCTAGCCTAAACCATCTGGCAAGCTCCTTCACCACCAGCAGGCTGTATGTTCTTGTGGCAGCCAGACCTCCACTGAAGAGGTCTAAATATCAGCCTAGAGGATGGAGCGCTCCTAAGTCGTTAGTCCTTTCACTGTCTACTTCCCCTCAGCCCAGAAGTAATATCTGCATTTTGTACTTACTAATTCTGAACACCATAAGTCCTTTATCCCCTTTTGGTAGCTAATAACATTTTACTCGCCAACAATTCTTTATATTCATTTCCCCTGTTTAAACTACGGGCATGGCTTCTATCTCCTAACTGGACCCTGACTGACATACACATGATATGTACATATATATGTATACTGATAGATACACACAAACACACACATGCATAAGACATACAATAGCACAAAGAATAAAGTATTGATATAAGGTTCCTATGTTACATGTGAAGTGGTATATTATGTGAAGGTGGATTGTAACAGGTTAAAGAAGCACAATATAAACCTTAAAACACTGAAATAGAGTTAATAATTTTACTACTCATAGTGGTAGCAAAACGGGATCCTACAGAACACTAAAATAATTTTAAAGAAAGAAAGAAAAGAGGGAAAAAAATAAATAACAGCTGAGACAAAGAGAACACAAGTTGTAAGATGGTTAACTTAAACTCAATCATATCAATAATCACATTAAATGAAACACGATCTAAACACTCCAGTTAAATGGCCCAGATTGTCAGATTGGTCAAAAATCAAAGAACCAACTAATGTTGACTTCAAGAAACCAACTTGAATTATAAAGACACAGAGCGGTTAAAAGAAAAGAACCCAAGTTGCAATTCAGTACAGCACAATAAACTACTGGACTGATCCTCTGGCAGATAACAACTAAAATGCTAAAGAACACACACACACACACACACACACACACACACACACACACACAGCTCTAAGGCACTGATGAGTAAACAAAAATAAGCCTATTCTGGCGAAGAGTCTAAACTTAGAAGAAGGAATGGCACTGGGTGAGTTTGAGTTTTGTTTTGCTTTTTAAACAGCATTTAGTTTAAGGCAGGGTACAGACAGTTACCATGCAAAGCAGCTACAATTCTGATAGAAAGAAAACTTCTTTCTTACTAGCCTAAAAAAAGGAAGACAGAATTCAGGGCAACCACAACCACCAGCAAGTAAAGGGAGAATACCAGACAAAAAGTCTATTTCTAAACTTTGCCTAAATCAATGGCAATCCCAGAACCATGCAAATATAGAAAAATCTCCAGCTAAAGGTAAAAGACCTGCGCCAAGATTTCAACTGCCCTCCAGGAAACACAGTTTACTGCTTGAGTCAAACCAGGTAAATTGCCTGCTAAAGCAAAAATATCAACACTCTTTGAATGAATATAACAGATTCCAGTCTCAAAGACACAACATTCCCAATTATCAGGATATAATCTAAAGTTATTCAACATATGAAAACACATGAAAATGTGATCCATTAACAACAACAACAACAAACAATGATATCAAGCTCAAGATAACCAAGATGTTGGAATCAGCAGACAAGGAATTTTTATGTAGTTATTACAGCTATACATAGCGATCTAAAGTAAAATATGCCTGTAATGTAAAGATGGGACATTTCAGTAGGAAGGGAGGGAGGAAGGGAGGGAGGGAGGAAGGATGAACAGATGAATGAATGAACAAATGAAAGATCTAAAACTGAGAAAATTACTGGATAGAACTGAAAAACAGAATGAATATGACCAAAGGAAAGAGTTTATGAACTTGAAGACCAATATAAATGATCTAATCTAAAATGCATAGAGAAGAGGTGCCTGGGTGGTTCAGTCAGTTAAGTACCAGGGTCCTGGGATCAAGCCCCATGTCCAGCAGGGAACCCACCTCTCCCTCTGCCCCTCCCAGCTTCACCTCCCCGCCCCCACGCCCCCCGCTTGTGCTCTCTCTCTTGGGCTCTCTGTCTGAAATAAATAAATAAAATCTTAAAAAAATAATAAAATGCAGAGAGAAAAAAGACTGAAGGAAACATGAATAGTGCCTTAGAGGAATGTAGGACAACATCAACAGATGTAACATATGTGTAAATGGTGCCCAAGAAGGAGAAAGGGAATAGTGCATAAAAAATATTCAAAGAAATAATGGTTGAAAACATATCAAATTTGGGAAAAGATATAAATTCACAGATTCAAGAAGCTCAGCAAACTCCAACATAAATACAAATTTATACCAAGGTTACATTTCTGAAAGAAAAAAAAAATCTTGACAGTAGCCAGAAAAAATGATACATTAATACATGTGGAAAACGATTAAAACCCCACCAACTTATTATACATAATATACATAACACAGAATTACGTACTTATTCATTTATATTATATAACTTATTTACATTACAAACATATATTCATATGTTATTTCTTAGGTAATACATGTTATAATTAATTACATATATATTATATAAAAATTCTTTTAAAGGGCTCAAAGAAAAACACTATCAAGCATAAATGCAACTATCACTGTATACATAATACAGTTTGGAGTATTACTTTGCAGTCTTCTTCATCTTCATGATTGTTTCACTTTTCTGCCTGAAGGCCTCAAGAATTTTTTTCTTTAAAGATTGAAAAAGGCTTTGAATAAATTCCACACCCATTACTAATAGAAATTCTTGGAGAGGNAGAAAGTAGAAATTAATGGTGTGGTAGGTAGCCTCCAAGATGGTCTCCATTGGTCTCCACTACCTGGCATTTAGGCCCTTGTGTAATAAGCCTCCCCTTAGTGTGGGCTGGACCTACTGACTTGTTTCTTTTTTTTTTTCTTTTTTTTTTTAAAGATTTTATTTATTTATTTGACACAGAGAGAGGGATCACAAGTAGGCAGAGAGGCAGGCAGAGAGAGAGGAGAGAGGAGGAAGCAGGCTCTCTGCCGAGCAGAGAGCCCATGCGGGCCTCGATCCCAGGACCCTGGGATCATGACCTGAGCCGAAGGCAGAGGCTTTAACCCACTGAGCCACCCAGGCGCCCTACTGACTTGTTTCTAATGAACAGAATATATAGCAAAAGTGATGGGACGTCACTTCCATGATGAGATTAAAAAGAGACTGTGGATCCTGTCTTGCATACATTCTTGCTCTTTTTTTCCTTGCACTGATGGAAGCCAGCTGCCATGTTGGGAACAACACAACAGAGAGGCCAACTGGCAAGAAACTAAAGGGAGTCAGTCCTCTGGCCAACAGCCAGCAAGGAACTGAGTTAACTTTTAGACCAACAACCTGAGATTAACTGAATCTTGCCAACAACCACATAAGTAAACACGGAAGAGGATACTTCTTTAGTTTAGCATTCAGTGAAAACAGCAGCCCTAGGCAAACAACCCTGACTGCACGCCTTGAAAGAGACATTGAGGCCAAGACACCCAGCTAAGCCAAGCCCAGATTCTAGATGTTCAGAAAATATGAGATAATAAGTGTTTATTCTTTCAAGCACCCCTCTCCACAGTTTAAGCCACTACATTCCAAATAATCTGTTAAGCAGCAACAGATTGTTAATACAAATGCATATTTACTTAACACAATAGAATACATATACATTCATTGTAAAGCCAGTATCTTTCTTACGGGCTAATCCTGGAGGTATTCCCACTAAGGTCAGAAAGAAACAAGGATGCCCACTGTCTCAAGGACAGTTTCACGCTGTTCTGGAAGGACTAGCCAATGGTATCAGACTAGAGAAAATAATTAAAGGCATAAGGTTTAGGAAAAAAGAAACAACATTATCTGTATTTTCAGACATGAGAGTATACCTGAAAAACCCTGAGGAATCAACCATAAAACTAACTCAAACAATAAGATTCCAGCAAGGTAGCAGGATATAAAGTTAACACATGAAAACAAACAGTGCTCATATATTCAAAAAATAACTACTTAAAAGAGGTAACAGGTAAGAAAATTCATTTACAATAGCAAAAAATATATATTAAATGTTTAGGAATAAACTTTAGAAATGTTCAAAACCTGTATGAAGGAAACTGTAAAGAACCTAGAAAAAACAAAAAGTAGACTTAAAATAATGTTAAGACATCTTTCTTCTTGAAAATATACACTGAGGTATTTAGAGGTAAAAAAAAAACATGATGCATGCAATAAATGCAACACTCTCAAAAGCTTCAAAAAATACAAGTATGTTTATATATATAAAAAGAATGAAATTTAGAACTTGATAAAGCAAATGGGGTAGAAAAATCACCAAAGATGTTTAAATCTAATCAAGAGGCAAAAATCAGACAAAGCTGTGCACTAATTTAAAGACAATGGGGGCGGGGGAGACTGGAATAATTTAAATATGCAATGTACATTAAATGATACTCCTGAATTCATATTACCTTTTTTTTTTTTAAGAGAGACAAAGAGCAGGGGTAGGGGCAGAGGGAGTGGGAGAGAGAGAGAGAATCTTAAGCAGGCTCCATGTCCGGTGTGGAGCCCTACATGGGGCTTGCCCTCACGACCTTAAGATCATTACCTGAGCCAAACGAAGAGTCGGGTGCTTAATGGACTGAGCCACCCAGGCACCCCTGAATTAATACTACTTTTAATGTGTGACAATATTATAATTATGTGGACGATTACCCTTATTCTTAGGAGATAGATACTGATATATTTAGGGGTAAAGTATCATAATGTCTGAAGTGTGTGTGTGTGTGTGTGTGTGTGTGTGTGTGTGTGTGTGTGTGCATGTGAGAGGACTGGAAAGGGAAGGAGAGAGGAGATGACAGAAGACAGGAGAAAGCAAATGTGGCAAAATGTTAACTGGTTAAATTTAGGTGAAGCATATATAGGTATTCATCGTACTATGCTCTCAACTTTTCTGTTAGTTTGAAATTTTTCAAACTAAAAGGGTGGGGGGAAATGGAAATGACAAACTCCCAGCTTAAAGATGGAGGTGTAAGGTTAGTTTTCCTTCCATTACCTCGTGAAAATCATGCCAAATACTAAAGAGAACAAGAGACAACAATGCAAACTCCTCCTTCAACAAAATTAGGAGGGAGCTGGAAAGAAAGGGGAAGATTCTAAATATCCTCCTTACAGGTAAATCAATCGATACTAAAGTTGATGCACTAATAAACAAAGGTATAAACATATTATTTACTATTATGGACGTAATCGTCAAAAGAACTAAAAAACAAACGAGGTACGGAGAACACAGGGAAGTAGGTTTTCACTCTATATTTTAAACCTTTTATACTGTTGGACTGTTTATATCAAGTAACGAATATAGTAGTAGTAACAGCAATAAACTTTCCCAATTACACTGTCCAGAAGGATTTTGTAACCAAGAGGCTGCACCCAGGAAAAAAAAAATGTATCTTTCATAGTTTTAAAAAGTTTATCTTTACTAGCTTAAGGTGAGATATTAAAAACACAACTTTAAATGGTAAAATACTTTATAATATTATAGGGTTTAGCAGAACTACCTACACGAACACCATGACCATGATACCAAAAAAATAATAAATACATTAAAATGATATATTCTATTATTTCAAATAACTTAAAATTATTTTCAGTTTTTTAAAAATTTGAATAAACAGACTCACAGTTCCACAAGGTTTGGAAGCTTCTGAGCAAGGTTTTCTGGCTGAAAATTAAAAACTCAGAATTAAAGTTTATTTTTGAAAAATGTATAAGCATTTCTAATGAGCTTAAACACAGAGTACTATCTTTTCAGGGGGTGTAAATCTTGAGAAAATAATCCAAAAATAAATAAATAAATAAATAAACCAGCAGGTCTGGGTTTTATGCTCAAATAGTTTATAATACAATTTAAACCTATAAATTTGAACACTTAAAATCAGTGTCTCTCGGAGAAACCAGAAACCTTGTATTCCTCCTCAGTCATGGAAGAAATTAAACTGTTCTTAACAAGACACACACAGAGGGAAGAATGCCACCTGACAATGGAGCCAGATACGGGAGTGACACAGCCATAGAACCTACCACAGGCGAGGAGAAAGGACTGAACAGATTCTCTCCCTCAGAGCCCCAAGAGGGAACCCATCCTGCCCACACCTTGATTTCAGACTTCCAGCCCTTAGAATTTTCAGAGACTAAATTTCTGTTGTTTTAAGCCACGTAGCCTGTGTAGCAGGTACAGCAGCCTGGTACAGTAGCCCTAGAAAACTAACATTTACCCACCTAAACTCCCAAATCATGTGCCTTGAAAAAATAAGGGAAATCCCCAGGTGCCAGAAACCAAGAACTAACTAAACTCAAGGTAAACAGAGTAAGCTGGAGCTCAGGATCCAGGGGAGTGGCATACCCTGCCACAGGTCCTAAGGGGTGTGGTGTGACAAGGATAAGAAACAGGCCACGGGAAAAACAGATTGGGATGAATCTAGGTGCCTTACACAGAGTCAACGTTTTGGAAGGACTGGCCCTTTCATGTAAAGATCACAAATTCCACTCAGAGAAATTGAAGTAGGCTTCTCTGCTGGAGGCACCAAGTAGAAGGCAAAGCTTCCTGCAAGTAACTGAAAGCCAGCCTGTCTGTCTGTCTGTCTGTCTCTCTCTCTCTCTCTCACACATATACGGTTCAAATTTACACAAAGACAGGAGTTGTTGAGACTAACAGAGCACACTGAGTCAGGAGTAATATATACCTATATCTATATTTTATTCTACACTAAAACATACTGTAGGGTAGGCTAGATATCAACAACAAAGAATCAGAAATACTTTTTTAGAAGTAATTAGGTATGGCTTGAGTCCTGAAAGGCAAACATAAAATTTCAGAGGTTGCTGTGGGGCAGGGAGGAAGAGTTCCGGTTAGCTTCTAGGCACAAGAAGCAACATATGAAAAGGTGAGAGAAGGAGGCATGTCTGGGAGACTGCAAATACAATCGCTTCTCCTTTAACTCCCTAACAGTACTCCTGAACAGATCTTACATTTTCAAAAATCCTGTTATAGAAACAATTGTGGTAGGGGCACCTGGGTGGTTCAGTCGGTTAAGCGTCCAACTCTTGATTTTCACTTGGGTCACGATCTCAGGGCTGTAAGATGGAGCCCCATGTAGGGCTCTGTGGGCATGGAGCCTGGTTAAGGTTCTCTCCCTCTCCCTCTGCCCCTTCGCCCTCTAAAAAAGTCGGGTTAATAGAAAAACGGAAGTGAAGACTAGACAGTTTTATATTTGTAACAAAGTAATTTTTCATATAGAAACTTGGTAACAATGATTATCATTAGGGAAAGGACTAGGGTTGCTATTCTCCATCTACTTTAGTGTGATTTGAATTTTTAACAGTGAGCATGTTGGGCGCCTGGGTTGCTCAGTGGGTTAAACCCTCTGCCTTCGGCTCAGGTCATGATCTCAGCGTCCTGGGATCGAGGCCTGCATCCAGCTCTCTGCTCAGCAGGGAGCCTGCTTCCTTCTCTCTCTCTGCCTGCCTCGCTGCCTACTTGTGATCTGATCTCTCTCTGTGTCAAATAAATAAAATCTTTAAAAAAAAAAGTGAGCATGTTATGTCTCATATAACTGCAAAAAATTATATTAAAATATGTGGTACCCACAGCGTAAACTACTACATAATTGAGTAATCAATCATAATTTGTCCAATTTGGGTTCTAAACAGAAAAATGCCATTAGTTTGTTATATCTGGCCATAGGGTACGTAGGTCTATAATGATTTTTCAGAGAGTGGCATGGAACAGATCATTAGAGCTTATATCTTATACTATAGGAAAACTTTTAAAAAAAATTCTGAACAAATAAAAATCCACTGGTTTATTTTAAACAAGGATATGACATTACTAATTTCAGTTGGCATACTGATGTATTTAAATTGCAACAGCATCCAAAGCTGCTTATATACACATATATCCTTGTTCTTTTATGATAGGCAAATACTATGAATATTGTTATGAAGACAATGAATAATTTATCGAGTATTCATTTTCTATAAAATCACTTGTATTTAGTTTTCAAATGCTGTTTCTTTTTTTTTTTTTTTACATGTTTTAATAGCAATATATGCAATGAGCTCCTTCAGGAAATGTCTTTCATGAGATGTTATTCTTGGATCTGTCCAAATCCTCAAAATGTTTCTTTTAGTATCGGTATCTCCTCTATTAAGTAGAATATGCACTTCCATTATGGGCATACATACAAAGCTTCCTAAGCAAACTAGGCAGCTAGGGATGGGGGAATGCGGGGGTGGGGGGGTGCGGTTTACAAAGGGGGTGGCGGTTAATAAGAGACTTAATAACAGCTGTTTCTCTGAAAAGACTTATCCAGAAAAAAAGCATACGTTTTATCTGCAACAATCAGTATCCTATCTGGCTGACTCAGGACCTGTGGTCATTCTTTCCAGATGCCTACTTGGTGCCATCAAACATTATTCTAATCTTCCCATGAGAACTTAGTTAGCTCTTTTGAACTATTCAGCTTCATACACAATTAAGAACCAAATAATGTTTCTCCTGATAATGGTGCATTACACTATCTTTATTAACGAGTAGATACACTGTGTTTTTAAGAATAAACAAGTTGACCTTAAGAAAACTGAAGTTCATTAGCATACTGGGTGGAAAAAAAAAAACCCAACTACTTATTAGTACCTGCCCAAAAAAACCCTGACAAATAAGCAGCCCATTGCATGGGCTGTGGCTGACACCTACTGGTAAGCATCACTGAATTACTTCCTACTAGTTAAAAATTCTTTTCTAAATTAAGCCAAAATTCTCTTCACTAAAACCCACATTACACTTAGCTTAATAATTTTTCTTTACAAATAATGTAAAAGTAAACTTCAGCAAGCACAGTTAAACATAAAATTTACCTCTACCATCCAAGTACTAACGAGGCCCTGAATCAATGGTGTTTTACTATACCCTTTTTAAGGAAAACTGCCAACCCCCTTAAACGGGAACGTTTTTCAATTGTGTATCTTGGCACCAATACTTCAAATATGTTGCAAACACTATGTTCAAGTGATGTTCTCCGGTGGGCATCGTGCACCACTTACTTCTTTTTTCTTCTCCTTTTGGGCACCTGGTAGGATTGCATTTTTCTCTTCAAGCTGGATGTAGCTAAATGACTTACTTTGGTCAGTGAAATTATGTTGAAGTGGTAAAGAGCCTGAATGATAAGAACTAAAATGCACTTAATTCATGACTTTGAAAGATGTTGTGACAAAAACAAGAAAGCTTACTGAGTGTACTGTGCTGGTCTATGAATGAATTTTTTTTCTTTCCTTCAGTACCAAAAGTTAATTAACTTTTTTTAGTTAAAAAAATTAAAATTTTGAAGTGAAATACAAAAAATTACAAAAAAGTTCATAAAGTTCATAGTGACCACATGATGGAAGCTTTGTGAGCCTTCCTCCCTGGCTGTGGACACCATAAACAAGAGTCCCCAAGCAATATGAGAGTCATGCAGTGTGAGTAAAAGAAATAATTGTGCCTTTAAAAACCACTAGGATTCAGGGTTCAACAAAACCTGCTCCATCCTCATCTCTAAAAACACATTTCAAAAAAGTCATGAATTACATGTATTTTAGTTCTTACAACATTTATAAAAAGTCAAATGAAGCTGGACCTCTACCTCACACTACATACAAAAATTAATTAAAAATGGATCAGGAACTTAAATATAACTACCAAAACCATAAAACTCTTAGAAAAAATATAGGCATAAATCTTTCTCATTACAGATTTCACAATGGATTCACAGAGAGTACAACAAAGGCATGAGGAACAACAGGAAAAAATAGATACAATGGACTTCACCAAAGTTAAAAAGACTTTTGTGCATCCAAGGATATTATAAGAAAGTGAATTACAAGAAAGTAAAGACAACATTTAAAATGGGAGAAAATATTTATGAATCATGTATCTGTTCAAGGTTGAGCATCCAAATATATAAAGAACCCTTACCAAAAAACCACCAAACAACCAAATTTGAAAATGGGCAAAGGATATTCTCTAAATATATACAAATGGCCAACAAGCACAGGAAGAGATGCTCAACATCATTAGCATTGGGGAAATGCAAATCCAAACCACAATGCAGAATCATCTCACACCTACCCACTTCAACCCACTGTAGTAATAATATTTTAAAAACTGTAAAAGAAAAGCATTGGTGAAGATATGGAGAAATTTGGAACCCTTGTTCCTTGCTGGTAAAGTAGCAGTTCCTCAAAACACTAGAGTTACTGTATGATCCCACAATTCCACACCTAGGTATATATCCAAAAGAATTAAAAACAGGTACTCAAATATGTAATTGTAATCCATATTCATAGCTGCACTGTTCACAATAGCAAAATGGTGGAAGGAGCCCAAACATCCATCAATGGATGAATGGGTAAATAAATAGTGGTATGCACATACAATGGGTACTTACTGAGCCATAAAAAGTAATGAAGGACTGATATACACTACAACTTGGATGAATGCTGAGAACACTTTGCTAAGAGAAAAGAAGCCAGACACAGAAGGTCACAAATTGAATGATCCCATTTATATGAATTATCCAGAATAGATAAATTCATAACAACAGAACACAGACTGGTGGTTAGCAGGGCTGGGGTGTGGAAGAGATTAGGGAGAAACTGCTTAATGAGCAAAGGGTTTTACTTTGCAGTGATGGAAATGTTTAAAACTAGACAGAGGCAGTAGTTGTACAACACTGTGAATGTACTACTACTAAATTGTTCACTCTAAAATGGTTAATTTTACATTAAGTTCATTTCATGTAAAAATTATTATTTTTAAAGATTTTATTTGAGAGAGAGCACAATCAGGGGGAGGGGCAGAAGGAGAAAGAGAAGCAGACTCCCTACGACCCCATGTGGGGGGGGTACCTCCCACCCCCCCCATGTGGGGCTCCATCCCAGGACCCCAAGATCATGACCTGAGCTGAAGCCAGACACTTAACCAACTGAGCCACCCAGGAGCGCCTTTATTTTTTTTTTTAACTAAAAAAAAAAAGTTAATGAAGTTTTGGTATTAAAGGGAAAAAAGCACTTCATTTACAAAACCTCACATTACTCAACAAGCTTTCTAGTTGGATCAGTAATTTGATGTCACTGTTTCTGAGCAAGTATACTGGTGTGACTTAAGTACTAGATGTCTATATGGGAACAACTAAGATAGACCTCTTGCTGCCAACAGCATAACCCATTCCTCTTTTATTTCTCTTCCTTTTAATATTTATCATAGAGCAGTATTTCTGCACAGAGGAGTCAGACATTAACTACCAGGCTAATGGGAACAGAGAGATAACCAACACACCCTTTCCTCTTCCACAGTTGTATAAAGGCTTTCTGGAGCCCTATTATCATTTGCTCCCTAATGTCCTTTACTATTTACCCAGTTGTCTCTTGGTTCACTTCCTGTTAATTACTCATTTTCCTCTTTTTTAATTTCTCTCCAAATAAACTTTAAATGGCCAAAAAAAGCATCAGTCTTGTCTTAAACACTTATCCTATTCCCTTGGTGTTTCCTGGAGACAGAAAAACACAGTAGATTCTCAATACTTGCATCTACCAGCATCTCATCTCTGGTGGTTAATTTCTTCTGAAATGACCATGAAGGAATGGTATTACCTATGGTTTTCATTTGAATTACCCTATGAAGTGTTATGTACTTTTTTGGGGAGAGAGGGGAAGATGGGGGAAAGAGGGGGTGCCAGAAAGAGGGAGAAGGGGTTGAGAAGAAAAATGCTCAAGAGCATTAACAGCTCACCAACCCCTCTTGCTAAGAGAAGACCACTCCTAGGAAAGGCTGTGCAATCACCCATAGGTCAAGTACCACTGCAAGTTTATATATGTTTTGTAAGCTACCCCTGACATCTTGTTTCCCAAAAAAAAAATCCAAGTGACTGTGCTGTGCAAATAATGGGTAATCTATTCATAAGCAATACAAAAAAGATAATGCGAAACATATGTCAGAGTTTTATGGGAAAATACTAATTATTTGCAAATGCGAGCATAAGTTATTTGTTTTAATGCATCCAAAAGGAAAGCAATGAAAAATCTGCAGCAAATACCCAAATTTCTCGGAGTATCTCTTCCAAAATAATCACAGGTATCTTATGTCCCAAGTTCATTAAAACAAAAATGCCACTGGAAACTCATGGAGTGCTTAAATACAAAGCATTACAAATATCAACAAAGCTACTTCAAAAGGGAAAGAAAAGGAAAAAATGAGGTATAGAAAAATTTTCAAATATGTGGACAAATTATTTTGTCTTTGAAGTTGTCTTTGAGGTACCTAAAAAGAACCCTGAGATAATTTTTCTTCCCTGCTTTGCACTACAAATATGTAGCACTAACTATAGTTGCAACTGGACTTTCATGACAAAAATAATAAAAATGACATTATTGATTTTATTTTTTTGTTTTTCAAGTTTGTATTTAAATTCCAGTTAGTTAACACACTATAATATTAGTTTCAGGTGCAGAATTTAGTGATTCATCACTTCCATATAACACCCAGTGCTCATCACAAGTGCCCTTCTTAATGCCCATTACCCAATTCATCCATTCCCCTGCCCACTTCCCCTCTAGCAACCCTCAGTTTGTTCTCTATAGTTGAGTCTATTTTCTGCTTTGCCTCTCTTCTTTTCCCCTATGCTCATGTTTTCTTAAATTCCACATATGAGTGAAATCATTTGTTTTTCTCTTATTTCACTTAGCATAATATAGTCTAGCCCCATCCATGTCATTGCAAATGGCAAGATTTCATTCTTTTTGACAGCAGAGTAATATGCCAGTGTGTGTGTGTGTGTGTGTGTGTGTGTGTATGTACACAACACATCTTCTTTATCCATTCATCAGTCAATGGACATTTAGGCATTATTGAGTTTAATGCATTCTTTCTCTTCCCCAAACACACCTCTGGTCCAGCAGAACTTTCTGCAATGATAGAAATGTCCCCTATCTTACACTGTCCGATATGGTGGCCACCAAGCATTTGAAATGTGGTTATAATGACTAAGGAATTGAATTTTTTTTTAAATATTTTATTTATTTATTTCACAGAGGGAGAGAGATCACAAGGAGGCAGAAAGGCAGGCAGAGAGAGAGAGGGGGAAGCAGGCTCCCCGCTGAGCAGGGAGCCTGATGCGGGCCTCGATCCCAGGACCCTGAGATCATGACCCGAGCCGAAAGCAGAGGCTTTAACCCACTGAGCCACCCAGGCGCCCAAGGAATTGAATTTTTAAGACTGCTTAATTATAATTTAAATATTAATAGCTACATGTGATTGACAGCTATCAAATTAGTACAGAATTTATATCTTGATACTACCAATTTTTCACATAAACTCAGCTGTTTTAGATGTAAAATATGAAAAAGAACTACATAACTGTATGAATAAATTTTTAAATTATTTTTCTTAGAAATGATGAAATATTCATTTAGCATTTATAGAGGCTAAAATTGTCATGTTCTTAAAAAAATGAAAATAAGAATATTTTAAGTATCTGCAAAACTATAAAGATTTTATTTCCAAAATATAAAATCTCAAGACCAATCCTTTTTACTTAGCAAACACCCATACAGAAAATATGCTAAAAATTTTAAAGACTGGGCGCCTGGGTGGCTCAGTGGGTTAAAGCCTCTGCCTTCAGCTCAGGTCATGATCTCAGGGTCCTGGGATCAAGGCCCACGTCGGGCTCTCTGCTCAGCGGGGTGCCTGCTTCCTCCTCTCTCTCCGTCTGCCTCTCAGCCTACTTGTGATCTTTCTCCTTCTGTGAAATAAATAAATAAAATCTTAAAAAAAAATAATTTTAGGGCGCCTGGGTGGCTCAGTGGGTTAAAGCCTCTGCTTTCGGCTCAGGTCATGATCTCAGGGTCCTGGGATCGAGGCCCGCATCAGGCTCCCTGCTCAGCGGGGAGCCTGCTTCCCCCTCTCTCTCTCTGCCTGCCTCTCTGCCTCCTTGTGATCTCTCTCCCTCTGTGAAATAAATAAATAAAATAAAATAAATAAAAATAATTTTAAAGACTGTTCATCCAGTACATTTACAAAACTGAAATATGCATTTGGATTGTGATAAAAATTTAATTACCAAGGAAAACATTTTTCAAAAGAAGAAAAAAATCACTGAAATACCTCTTGAAATATTAATCTCAGTAATATTTGTTTAAAAATGCAAGTTACATAAATATCATAAACAAAGGTTAAAGTTAGAGAATCATTTGCTCCTACTTTCTTCTTAAAAACCTATTTAATATGCATCCAGTATCATTTTATGAATGGAACTCTCAAAGCAACAAGAAAGTACACACAGAAAGTAATATTGAACACTTACTCCCATAAAGCCTGATGAAACATTAAAAATTACACCTAGCATGAATAATTCTATAAGACTATGACTTAATTGTTTATTGTGGGGGAGGAGCATATCTCAAGCTCAATGTATGATATTTCAAGTGCTGTATATATGTATTTGTTGACTGATTTGATGGGGTTAATATTTAGGAACTAGTATCTCATTTTTAATGCACAGGTGCCTCATTTTAGTAGAGTGAGTGCTTTAAAATGAATTTCAACTTGTGGAAACACATATATAGCAATGGCTTTTGAGCCTGCTGCTTGCAAACAGAACCCTTCCAGTGCACAAGGATATGGTCTGGTGTAAGGGAAAGACCTCTATCCAGGCCAGTTCTTCCTAAAACCTCCCTTCCTAACTCTCAAGGCAGAAACTAGGAGTCACAAAGAGTAGGCTAAATCATGCTCCCATATTTCCTTTAAGAAACTATAGAATGATACGTGTTTTAAAAACATTTTTATCAAGAAAAGTTACACGGCGGACCTGAGAGGTAAACCTCACAAAGGTAACTAGGAAAACTCACTTAACATGGAACGTCTCGTTGCTCCTCAGCGTGGTAAAGGTGGTTAAAATTTAAATATATGGCGCTAGGCTAGAAATGGGTCATCAATAAATACCTGCAGGATGAAAATGAAAGACTGACTAGAGGACCCATTAGGAGACCTGGTATTTGCTCTAACTGGCCACAGTGACTTTGGACCCATCCATTATCCTTTTCTAAGCTTACTTTCTCAAAAAGGAAAACTGCCTAAATTATCAATAATGCTCCATCAAGCTTTGAAATTCTATGATTCAATAAACAGAATTAAGTTATAGGTCGGACATTCATTTTCCAACTATTTCAAATGGTAACTATTTGACAGGGAACTACTCTCAGTTAACCAGTATCAGTGAGGGGAAAAACGATGACATCTGAAAATCCAGTAGGAAGAGCAGCTTTGGTTTATAAGACAACTCATACTCTTCAGGTATATATGGATTACTGAGACAGGATATATCTGTAATGAGTGTTTTGCAGGACTGTATCACATATTAGGCATCAGCACTAAAACACAAACAGAGCATCTGAATGCTTTACCACATGATATACCATTTCCACACATTCAATTTAAGAAATAATTAAGATGCAGGGCACCTAGATGGCTCAGTTGGTTAAGCACCAGACTCTTGATTTCAGCTCAGGTCACGATCTCAGGGTCCAGAGATCAAGTCCCACTCGGCAGGACATCTGTTTGAGATCCTCTCCCTCTACGCATGCCCCGCTCCCTCTCTCTCTCAAATAAATAATATAATCTTAAAAAAAGAAAGAACTAAGATGTTTTTAAACAGAACTGGCTCAAGGACAGAGCAACTGCTATGATTATGGGGACCCTGCACCCAGCGGTGGTTGAATCTGGAAGGCCCAACAAGTTACAGAAAAACAAGAACGCTTTATGTTGGAATTCAAAGTGAACCAAACAAACAAAAACAAAACTTAATTCTCTCTCCCAAATTTTTCTGCCACACTTGTTGGCAGGATGCTCTTTTACCATTTCCTTACTATTTCCCCTCAAGGTGTTCTGATGTTCATTTAATCCAGATCCTACTCTTACCAAATGCCAAGGGGGTGGAGGGCACAGCTATGTAACCTTCCCAAACATGGACCTCTTTCACTCTCAACCCAGCCACCAGCTGCAGGAGCCACTAATGTCAACACAACATAAGGGCAGGCAGGCATCACTATCATTGTAAATCAAAATATCTAGACTTACTGATTTTTTTAAAATATTTTATTTATTTTTATTTATTTGACAGAGAGAAACACAGCGAGAGAGGGACACACAAGTAGAGGGAGTGAGAGAGGGAGAAGCAGGCTTCCACCAAGCAGGAAGCCCGATGTGGGGCTCGATCCCAGGACTTTGAGATCATGACCTGAGCTGAAGGCAGACGCTTAACGACTGAGCCACCCAGGCACCCCTAGACTCACTGATTAATACAACTTGAGAGCTGCCTAAGATCTTACTGGTACTATATTACAACAATCTCATTTTTAAGGTTTGTAAGATTTTATTTATTCATTTGAGGGTGGGGCCTAAACATAGAGGAGGGGCCAAGGGAGAGGGAATGCAGACTCACCAGTGAGCAGGGTAAGCTTGATTCCAGGGCCCTGGGATATGACCTGAGCTGAATGAAGGCAGATGCTCAACCAACTGAGCCACCCAGCACCCCCAATAATCTCATATTAATTGATCTTTAATTGTAAAAATAAGTAGTGAAAAAATATAACCCAAACTTAACAGAGCCTTTCCTTTTTAGTTCTATATACTTAAGGCTCTTTCTCTTCCAGCCCCCACCCCCACTCTCTTGCCTGCCCTCTATCCACAGCTATAATCACTAGAAGACTAATCTAAGCCCTTTTTAATGCCTTAATTTATTTCCTATAAAGTAGGGATAATAATAGTGCCTACTTCACAGGATTGTCTTGAGGATTAATTAACTTAATACATGTAAATTACTTAAGACAGTGCCTGGAACTTACTAAAGATTCGAATGATGTTAGATCATTTTATCAAATTTTAACCAATCCCATACTGATGAACATTTAGGTTTTCACAATTTTTCATTCTATCCAATGCTGTGATGAACATCCTGGTTCACTTGACATTTGTTCCATTGTGTAAATTTTTACAAGTGAAAAATGCTGATTCAAACATATATTTACGCAAAATGTTGTCAGATGTGGTCAAACCACCCACCAAAAATATTCAGCCACCTCCGCTCCATCTCATAGTGTGTGAGAGCATCTTCTAGGCTTCCACATCAAGTAGCTTCAACACTAGATATTAGTTTTTGCCAATCTAATAGGAAAGGATGATCAATGTTTTACCTTCTATTGGAAGTTAAACATCTTTTTCTGTTTTGACTGTATTATGATTTAACTGTTTATATTTTATAGGGAAGGTCAAGAATGCCTTCTCCTGGGTCAACAAGAAACACTTCTGTGCCTTATGTCCCATCCCAATTCAGGAATATAAACAGACCTCTTCTTTCCTTCAATCCCAGAATATCACTTTTACGTTCTCATTGATTAATCAAGATCCATCTGCTCTTATTGCTCAGACATAAGCCAAACTCCCCTCTTTCATTAAAATTTAGATGTCTCTTTCTTGTTCATTCATATTTATAAATAAAATTGGCAACCGGTGAGGGCTCCATTAGTATTTGGGTAGGTCACCTTTTCATGGCCCCAGGAAAACCTCCCACCTACTATTCTCATTCACAGAAGTTGGCAGATCCATTAAGTGATTTTGTTTCCACACTGAGATTTCTTTTTCTCCCCTCAAGTCTCCTGTGGCATTTTATTTTATAAATGAAAAAAACTGAAGTCCAAAGAGGTTAAGCACATAGAACCTGGGGGTCTGTTATCTCCTAATATTAGGTTTTGCTACCAAACACTGAAACAGTCCCTTCCTGAGACTGCAGTCCTCAAATGCTTCCACTGCTAATTCCCTCCCTTCATGAATTCCCTCCCTTCATGAATTCCCTCACAGTTAGGAGGCAGAACTGGTGATTGCTGCTTCCAAGCTATACTCCAACAATTAGAAAGGCTCCAGCTTCTTCTGCTGGAGGAATTGAGGGGGGCTTCACCTCAGCTTCCTTCATCCTGCACTCATATCAGGCCTTTACCTGAAACTTCTCCACAACTGAAGTCTCTCTCCACAACCACATGTCCAATCCCCCAAGATGGCTTACTCAGTCATGCCCAATACAATTCTTCAATGTCAGTGGGTCTTTTAGCCCCTCTCCACTCTCCCTGTTCATTCACTCCTCCTTTCCCTCTTTGCCTCCAATCCAGCTCACATTCCATATCCCATCCTCCATGTCTCCAAACATTCCTGCCAAATTCCTGAACCTCCTTAGTTCCTGTGCACATGCATTGTATCCTCCTGGAAAAAAACCTAAGCCTGCAGGAATGCAAGAGTCCACCTTCTTCATACCTCAGACAGTTGGGTACTGAAGAAGAAAATCCCCTAAATAAGCAGATGGTTTCACCATAAGCCTAGCAACAGACAGTTTGCTGACTAGTGCCAACAATCCTACTATCTTTCTCTAGCTGAACTGCCATGTGCCTCTCCACAATAATCATTTCAAACCTGCATTCTCTACAAATCTTCAGTCCCCAAGCAGATGGCTTTGCCAGGCAGAATATAGAATTCTGATGTCAGCTGTGCTCAGCTAGTGGCTTTCTATTCCACTCTGTGGTTTCCTAGACAATCCATGCAGCTCCTTGGAAGGGAAGGAGGTATGGAACTGAGCAAGACTCTCGCCTATCCCGTCCCCTAAATAAGAATATTTCAGTTCTATTTTATTTCATGAACTTTCTGAATAAATGGTTCTGCTAACAGGAGTCTGAAAACATTTACTAGATCTACACATCCGACCCATGTCGGGATTTGTGTAGAGAGCACCAATACACAAAGCAAACAGAAGGAGAGCTGCTCTGGCTGAAGTGGAGACACACTACTGTTCCATTGCCCCATAATTCTCCACCTCAGCCCTATTTAGTAACCCTCAGGCTCTGAAGAACATTAAAAAACCACTGCTTTAAGCAAAAAAGGGACCTAGACTTGTCCTCTGAATCTCTTGCCATTGAGTCTTAGTTCATACTTTCCCTTCAGCTTGGGATGTCAACAAATGAAAATTCCATGACAATTCCATAGGAATTTATTCCAATTAAATGCCTTGAAGAGTTCGGTGTACAGAGTAAATACTCAATAAATACATGTTGAATGAATACTTTTCTTCCTAAACTCCTGCCAATGTCATTCCTCAGTGTCAATGCAAATAGCATCGTCTTCAAAAAATCTTCTACAATCCCACTACATAGAATTAGATTATGGGTTCTACAAATGTTGGGCAGTATGCCAGGCACAGGGATGCAGAATTTAAGACAGAGTCCTTGACCTCGAAGGCTCTCAGTCCGGAACACTTATACCTGTATTAATAATCCTTATCTTAATATACTTCATATTCATTTATTTATTCATTCAACTATGTGAATACCTATCACATGATAAACACAGAACCTGTATCCCTTACCCTAAATATCTTCTAACTTCCACAAATTTGAGACTTCACAGTTCTTGAACTGCATTTAAAATAAGTGCAAATTCTTCAAAAACATTTTCTAAGATAAATGTTAGGAACCAAAATCATGTTTCCTAACTACTACTTATTCACCTATTAATTACATAATTGAATTCCTATATAAATGGACTCGTGTTAAAAAAAAGTTTTAAGGGGCGCCTGGGTGGCTCAGTCAGTTAAGCAGCTGTGTTCAGCTCAGGTCATCATCACAGCGTCCTGGAATTAAGCCCCACATCAAGCCCCTCATCAGGCACCCTGCTCAGAGAGAAGTCTGCTTCTCTCTCTGCCCCTCACCCTGCTCTCGTGCTCTCTCACTCTCTCTTCTCTAATAAAATCTTAAAAAGAAAAAAAAGTTTTAAAATTTCTCAGTTATACAAATAGTAAAATTGCATAATGAAATACAGCTGACCTTTGAATAACAGGTTTGTAATACACGGGTCCACTAATAACATGGGTTTTTTTCGATACAGTATAATCACAACTGTATTTTTTCCTCCTTATGATTTTTTTAAAGATTATTTATTTGTTTATTTGACAAAGAGATTGTGTGTGCATGAGAGTGCACAGAGGTAGTGAGGAGGAGCAGAGGGGGAGAATCTCGAGCAGACTCCCCACTCAGCATGGAGCCTACATGGGGCTTAATCTCATGATGCTGAGATCATGACCTGAGTTGAATTCAAGAGTCCGATGCTCAACTGACTGAGCCATCTAGGTACCCCTTTAATAACATTTTTTCTCTAGCTTACTTTATTGTAAGAATACAGTATGTAATACATATAACAAGCAAACAACGTGTTAATCAACTGTTTATGTTATCAGCAAGGCTCCTGGTCAACAGTAGGCTATTAGAAGTTAAGTTCTGGGGCAGCCAAAAGTTATACATGGATTTTTGACTGAGCAGGGGGTCAGCACCCGTAACCCTGGCATTGTTCAAGGCTCAAGTGTACTGATAAAAAGTACTTTAAAATGGGGCACCTGGGTGCACATTGGTTAAGCATCTGACTCTTGGTTTCAGCTTGACCTGTGGTCTCAGGGTCATGAGATCAAGCCCTGCATCGGGCTCAGGGTCAGCCTGCTTCAGATTTTCTCTCCCCCGCTCTCTACCCTTCCCACTTGTGATCTAAAATAAATAAATAAATCTTTTTTTTTAAGTACTTTAAAATGTAAAATGTGCCTACCATTGACCCATTAATCCTACTTTTAAGACTTGATCCTATACACAAACACACATGCACAAATAAGGATGTATATGGACCTCCTGGCCTAGAGGTTAGTGGAATGTGAATACCATGAAGTAAAAAGAAATCCACAAAGAAATATGTATAGTGTGATTCTATTTTGTTGTTTAAAAAGGGGATAAAGTATATAATTACATAAATACAAGCAAAGCAGTAGGACACAGCCAAACTATTAACATAGGTCACTCCACAGTATAAAACTGGATGAAGAGACAACTACTTTCCATATGTTCGTCTATGTTCACTGATATTAGGGCATGTATCATTTTTGTATTTAAGATATGAGTTTAGTCTTTTAAATGCATAAAAAAGGCTTTTGCTGTGTTTTAGTTTTCATACAGCACTCCCCAAATTCTGAGTATTTAGTGTACGATCATCCTGCAAAATATAAACCACTGCACTATACCAAGCACCTTGATGGGGGAAAGGAAAGAGGGCAGAAGTGGTACATTAGTGACTTCTCTTTTCACAGAAAGGCTTCATAGAGTGAGGGGTGGGGAGAGAAGGGAGGGGGAATGTTGAGGAGAAAGGATTTAAACACAATAAAACAGTGTTAATAAATAAATAATAAAACAATGTGAAAATGGAAATTACTGGCAGATTCCCAAGCTTCCTTAAAAAAAAAAAAAAAAGGCCAATTAACCCATAATGGTATTAAGATACCATCTGGTTCCAATAACATGTTTTGTTTCGTTTTGCTTTTCCTTTGGACGGTATTGTAGTTGTAAGTCAAATTCCACATACCAAATCTAACTTAGGAAATATACTTTATCAATAACACCAACAAACATTCTAAAAGCCTGAAGTCACAAGTTTAGAGCACTCTAGGATAAGTAGTACTTCACCTGCTTTCAAAACCGATGTGTTAAGCCATTCCTAGACTATAAAGGGTATTAGTAGTATCAGGGAATGGGATGGCTGCTACAGTTCCTATCACCCGGTATCTGTTTAGCACTCTATAATTTAAAAGCTCATGAATCAAATGTTCCAGCTCATCAGAAGGCATTCAAATAAAACACATACACCTATCATTGTAAACATATGCAACAATTTAATCTTTGATGAACAAAAAGGCAGCAAAGCATGAACTTGAAATGTATGCTCATAAGCCATTACGAATATCGGTTACAACTGTAGAGCAGATACCTAAATATTTTCAAAAAATGAAAACTGCAGCTGAGGAACTGTGACTTTCATAAATGAAGGTCGATTTCTTTGAACAAAGTCTATTCCAGTGGACTTTGAGTAATAGTTAAGAAGTAAACTATTCACAACTTTTCCTTTGTACATCAATAACAAACACAGGAAAATCTGGGCTATAATCCTTGACAAATTATTTCTACAACACTTCTTCCTCAAAGCAAGGGAAAAAACACTTGGTAAATATGGCTTCACCTCATGCAATGATGATTTTGCAAAAAGGATTACTATAATTGTACTATTAAAGTTTGATTATTAAGATAATTGAAATTTTAAAACTGAAAAATCTACTTTAAAAAATCCTAACTAGGCACTCAAAATAACATATAAGCCAAAATGCCAAACACTAAGAATGAATATTTACTGTCAGATACAGCAAAGATAAACAAATTTAATGTTCTCTACTCATTAGAGGTATTTTAGACAGATTAAATAAAACTTTTCCACAAAAACACTCCATTTAAATGAAGCCAGTAAGGCATACTTTCAGATATGTAGAATGGTCCAATGTAGAAAAGGAAATGAAAAATAGGTCTGCTCACAAAGAAACAAGATATCATAAAATGAGTAAGAATAAGAATTTAAGTGTAAGACTCAAACGAGGTTAAGTGATAACCAGAAAAGGCCACATAAAGCACATACATTTAAAACAGAGACTAAATTTTACAATAAGAGTGGGAATAAGAAGCCAGAATAACACATTCTCCTAAGGAAATTGTTAAACAGTTTTTTTAATCTGATATGTAATAAAACTTAATATGTAATAAAATATATAATAAAGACCTATATGTAATAAAAAATAAGGTTATAATGATAACTATCTGCTTATTCTTACAACATGAAGAGTGAATCAAATGTTGTCTCTATAGCAAAAATTTCTTCAACAAACTGGATGACAGTCCAATTCAACATCATTTGATTGTCACAGTGCAATCATAAAGGTTTTTTGGTTTAGGAGAACGTTTTAGTTATGTTTTTTGCCCCCAAAAGAAAGGCTACATAAAGCTTCGCAAATGCATGTCTTAATATTTTAATTTTCAAATCATCTCTTTTTAAATGCAACTCAAGGTCATTCATCTTTGTTGGCCTTTCTCTTCCTTACCTTTGAACTGGTCCACTGGATATGGTAACAATTAAAAATCATCTAGGAAACTCATCACACAAAGAAAGCAGAAACAGATGCATAGGCCATGTGAAGTGGGGTTTTGGAACAGAGACTAATTCTATGAGCAGTACATTTAGTGAATATTTTGCTTTCCTATACAACTCTTTCTGCAACCCCATATGGTAGGGACTTGGATAATGAATCCTCATCTAATGAGAACCCCCATATTTGCATTTTATTACCTGTTTATATAACAAGAGGGGATGTACATCTTGGTCTGATTATCTTAGGATATGTAAACTATATCTTGGTCGGGCCCACATTATAAATGATTTTTTTAAATGCAATATAATACTGTACCAAGGTTGTAAGGGAGTTCCTTTTCATATACAGCCTCTCCAAGTACTGTAGTCCCTCATCTTTCAGTAACTCCAATGGAAAATGGTGCAGATTCCTATAATTTAAGAACAAATTCTTGTGCTTTTCCAGCCTTGCCACAGAGATCGTCTTACAGAGTTCAGATGCCATGACTGAACATATTCCATCAGGCACACTGCAGCGCTACATCTTGTCAAAATTGGTCCATTTCTAAAGAAAACAGAAAACAGAAAATTGAATAACTATGATACTGCTCATAAGCATTGCTAAATAAACCAGTTAGCACACACAGCTACTTGCAGACACTGAAAAGAGAATTACACATTCAATCCCTGTATTTTTCTTTCCTAACAACTAAATTTGTCACACATATTTAGAATAAAATGAGCAGGTATTTACTAAATATGCCCTCATTATTTAAGCTTACTTAGTACTTAGCAGCCACAGTCCTAATTGAAAAAAAAATAGTTCTTGAACTTGAGACAGAAATGCCTAACAGATCAGACTAGTTTCATAACCTGCAACCAAAGAAAGCTGAAAAATCAGATACAGCAAACCCATTTCCTTCTTGAACTCCCTTATTTTTATGTTTAGCTTAAGGTATTTCAAAAATAATGATAAACACATATAAAATATATCTAGATCACTGACAGCTTCATTTTCTTCACTTCTATAGAATATTGTCTTATATTCTAATTTTCTCTTTTATCTCTTTTTTTTCTTTCTTTCTTTTTAGCTTTGTAGATTATCAGAAGTGGTAAAGAAGCATGTCCAGGAACATACGGTTTTATAATTCCGATGAAAGAAGAAATACTGACCAGGAAGTAAGAACCTTGTATTATTTTATTGCAATCTTTCCTCCGTTGTCTAACATAAAAAAAAAAAAAAGGAGACAGCAATTTATTGGTAAAGGCCAGAACCCAGAACAGATTAAATTCCCTTCTAGCTCTGAAAGTGACAGGGCAGAAAGAGAAATAACATCTGCCATCTTATCAACTAGGCACAGAGCAGTAACAAACTTCATTCACAATCACTTAACATAAGGAGAAATAAACTCAGAGCTTCAATAATTTGTCCAAGGCCAAACAGCTCATAAGGGACAAATGCAAGGATTTTTTTTCCCTCCATTGGGGTAAAGAAGAGGCTGCCCAGTGGACTTTAAAGCCTGGGTTCTTTACATACACAGATTCACAGGACTCCATAGGACATTAAGGAAATGTGAAAACACTAAAAAGATGAGCTTTGTTCAAAGATTCTACTCTCCTTTTCCTGGGCATCCTTTCTCAAACTCAAGAGAAAGTATCTTTCAAAGCACTTTCAAAGGAATTTTTTTTTCTTAAGAAAAACTATTTTCACTGGAATTAACACCAAGTTAGTGCAAAATGTAGTAACAAGTTTTTTTTTTTAAGATTTTATTTATTTATTTGACAGAGAGAGAGAGATCACAAGTAGGCAGAGAGGCAGACAGAGAGGAGGAAGCAGGCTCCCCGCTGAGCAGGGAGCCTGATGCGGGACTTGATCCCAGGACCCTGAGACCATGACCTGAGCTGAAGGCAGAGGCTTTAACCCACTGAGCCACCCAGGTGCCCAGTAACAAGCTTTTGATAAGCAGTTTTGATAACTTTTTTGGTTATTTTCTATTATTTCCAAACTCCAACTCCTAGCTAATAAGAAAGCACTTGTCATTTTACCTAAAAGAGCAGATAACAAGGAATAGTCAATAATATCCCCAATGCAACATGAGAATTCAAAACTTTCCCATACTGAGTCTACCTACACACCTACCTATTTTTATGAGACATATGTGACTGAATAACATACTCAATCTTTCTACATTTTAATTCTCTCACCTGTAAAGCAAGAGGAAACTAAACTAGAAATAACTTCAATGACTGTGGAAAGATAAGTTTCTTGGGTTACAATTCACTGAAGTAGTAAACTTGAAGCAAGTTAGAAGTCTCATAAGTGCCTCAAACTTAACACATTTTGATTTGCATCACCAATCAAAATTCTCCCCAGTGTTTCTCATCTCAATTAATGGCACACACCTCTATCCACCTAGCCGTGTAAGCCGGAGAGCTGGAAGTCATGAATGATTCCATCCTCTCATTCACCTGCCCCCTCCAATTTATCTTAAAGCTAGTGGTTTCCATCTCCGAAATACACCTCAAATCCATCCCCATCTCTCCATCAGCCAAAACCAAAAGCCACTGTCACCTCCTGTCTGGCCATCTGTATTACAGGTCTTTAGGTTTCACTCTAGTCGTTTTCTAATACCTTAATCACTTAGCGGGGAGCCTTTAAAATGTAAATCCCATACCTCCCTCAGGTAAATGCACTCCCTAGTGCACAGGTGTCAACTAAATACAACCTTCAAAAGTTTTTTTAGAAAATCAAACTCTTATCAGGCTCTGAGGTCTCCTCACGATCTGGCCCCACGCGCCTCTCCAGCCATACTGGGCAGCACCCTCCCTAGCTTCTCACCAAGCTCCTGGGCTTTTCTAGTCTTTTTTTTCCCCAGTCTCTTTCAAGAGCCAAACTCTGCACACCATTTGCTGCTCTCTTTTTAGCCTGGAAAGCACTGTCCTGTTAACTTTGAGTTTCAAAGTAAAAATCACATCCCTATCCAAAACTATTCTGTTATTCTTTCAGAGAAACCCATTTCTTTTATATGTAGGACTCCTTGCAATCTGTAATTGAAATATTTATTGGTGTACCTGTCTATTGTCAAACTAGCCAAGAGAGACTATAAGCTCCTGAGGGCAAAGATCTTGCCGCTTTCTTCACTCTTGTATACCTGCCTATGCACAGTATCTAGCAAAAAGCAGACCCTCAAACAGCTGACGAGTGGATGAAAGTAGGACGTGTAACAGTGCAAGGTAGATATTTTTCACTCTGTAATCTCTAGTCATCTTGTAGATAACCATATCCTGAGTGTTAGCCCTGTGCCATAAAGATCCCTAATCCGTACAACTCTGCATTGCAATAGACATTATTTAGCCTGTTTTATAGATAAGGAAGCAGTTTCTCAGAGGGTAACTTGCCAGAATTCTAACCCAGGTGGACCAACTCCAAAGCCTGTACCCTGCCTTCCAATATAGCCTTTCAGGCACTTCAATGGGGCCTGTGTTTCTCCCCTATCATCGTTTAAGTGGTAGGC
Source organism: Ailurus styani (assembly GCA_002007465.1). Taxonomy (NCBI): domain Eukaryota; kingdom Metazoa; phylum Chordata; class Mammalia; order Carnivora; family Ailuridae; genus Ailurus; species Ailurus styani. The sequence goes on from LNAC01000480.1 coordinate 32,259, forward strand.
AAAGCTTATACAAATGTAAGATTACAATGCAAAACCATATCCAAAATTCACACTCACTAATGGAAGATCCTGGAAGAGAATTTGGTGTAACCTAATTGTTTTCCTTCTGAATCCTTAGGGCTGGGAATGGGCTGCCTTTAAAACATCATTACACCCTGTTAAAATGCACCTGGTTACCAAGGCAGTTTGGGAGATAAAATCTACACAAATGAAATCTGAAAGCTGCTAATATATAATGCTAATGGTTTTTCAAAGCATTCATTTGGCAATATACAGCCTTTACCAGGATGGCTATAATTTTCTTACATAAATTCCCTTCACTACCTCCTATCTACAGTTAAAGATAAATGATATACTTAATTGTATTAACTGAACATATTCATCTGCACCTCCACAAGTTTTCCGACATGTAAACACCAAATCACTTGATTCTTGTTTAAAAGAAATAAACCCTCCCATCTTAAGAAAACTCCACACATTTTTAGCAGGTGTGCGTAAAAGGAAAAAAGACCCTCAAACCGACTTCCGTATTTAATTCCGTAGAATGCCCACTCCAATTTCCTAATAATGGAGATTAGAGAATTAAAACTGGACATTAAAAGCATTTGTAAAGGGTTGTTTTCTCAACACCTGCCGCTTTGCCCGAGTTAACCAAACACTAAGGTCGTTACGGTTTGGAAGCGGCGAGCCCAGTGGCAGGGATTTCACAGACCCGGTATCGGGATTCTCCGGCCACGGAGGGCGGGGAGGGCCCGGCAGCTATGGCGACCCGAGGCCGGGCCGGGCCCACTCGGGCCAGGGACCACTCGCCGCTGCCCGGACACTTCTGCCGGACCCGCGTGCTGTCCGAGGGCCGGGCCAAGGGGCCCTTAGCCACGCGAGCCACCCGACGCGACAGGCGGCCGCACTCACCTCGGCGCCAGCGGAGCCAGCGGAGCCAGCGCTCCGGGCGCAGGCGGTGCTGGACTGCAAGCCGAGGGTCTGCGGGAGGGGCGGGGTGCCGGGGGGCGGGGCGAGGCGCGGACGGCGAAGGGCGGGGCGGGACGGGGCGGAACCCGTGCGACGGAGAGCGGGGGAAGAGGAAGATGCGGCGAGAAAGAGGAAGCATCGCGATAATTCGTCCCTGTTCTCGCGGTTTTAAAACTGCAAGGACGAGAAGTTCGTTTTCCAAGCGATGTGCCTATTGGCCAAAAGCGCGGCTTCCTCCAGACTGGCCCCGCCCTCCGCTCAACATTGGCTTCCGGCTCCGGCTGGAGTTTTCCTGTATTGGTTACTGTCTTTTGCTTTGCTGTTTTTGGAGGCGTTTTAGCCCGCTCGAACCTCAGGAATTGCTAGTAACTGATGTGTTCTTTAATTCATACATTCATTCAGGCACTCCCCCTCTCATTCATTGTATACATTGGGGTGTTAACCACAGCAATAATAACACCCGAGCGCTTACTGTGTACCAGGCAGCGTTCTAAGAGCTATGCATAGTCTCTTTAAACCCTCACAGCAATCTCATGACACAGGTAGTATTATACTCGTTTAACGAATAAAAAACTAAGGTCCGGTGGGTTGATGTAATACGGCCAAGGTTAGTTATCCTTAGGTGAGCCTAGGTATGGGATTTAAGGGCTCACTGTGCGCGCAGACAGGTTTGTTCCAAAGATGAGGCGGGTAATCTAGTCTTTACGCTTGAAATACCTGAGGACTATTGTGAGAAACGATCGCTTAAAAGGATAATAGCAGCTTAGTAAGTTAAATATTATCGCAGTTCCTAGCATGACTGAGTAGGCCGTCAATAAATGTCAAGACGAAAATTCCTATGTCAGCGGAAAGAGACATCAAAGGAAGAGAGCTTTATGCTAGTTAAAAGAATTCCAAACATTGTTAGGGAACATTTTAAAAACAATTTTATTTTTTAAATATTTTGTTTGTTAATTTGGCAACTTTCTGAAATGAGTTTTTTAAACTTCTCTCATGAAACTGCTGCCATTCATTGTTCTCTGAAAGCTTGTTGCTGATTAATTTATTAGCGATGCGTTGTCAAGCAACCTTGACTTTATAACTACTTTCGCGTTGATTTATTTAATTACTGTTAGAGATGAATAATCTCAAAAGCAGAGTTATATTAAATAACACCTACTCCAAAACAAGATACGAGTTATAATGAAATACTAATTTCCTATTTATTAAACCTGGCTTTCAGAAGTTACTGAATTATATGGCATGGGGAATGTCATGTAATTCCAAGAACTTTGATACACATGCTAAATATCTAAGAATTTAGAGTACTTGAGAACTTTTTGCTAGGCTTATAATGAGGAAACCTACAGTTTCTGTAAAAACAAAAATAGAGTGTTAAGGATCCACCCAAATAATGAGACTTGCTCCCAATATTGGAAAGTGACCTCAAAATGATTAACAGCAGAACAACAAATTTTTAAAGCAGTATTAGCCACGTAGTCTTCATTTCTTTAAAAAAATATATTTTAACGCATTAACATCTGATGTTTGATCACAAAAAAATGAATCATCTTACAATAACTTCTACGCCCCTGAAACTGACACAAAAATAGCCAAGTGATTCTATGTGTCAGAATGGCCATTTGAATATGTGTCTATTTTCACGTTTTACCTCACTCAAAATTCTCTAAGCTAGCCATTTTGCAATCTTTGACAAACTTTAACATCAACAGGCAGCGATACCACTTTAAGAAAATTCCAAGGAAAAAACAACTCCATTTTAAAATTCCCACCTTTGGCTCCCCGGGATTGGGTTGCAAACTTCAACAGAATACTGTTCTCCACTCCCTATTGGTGCGTGGTCTATCATTCATTCTTCGCCTGGAGTTTTGTGAGGTACCAAGTTGCTTTACGGGAAAAGGCTGCTATAATTTAATCTGGAACTGCCCTGCTTTAGACTTTTTCATGGTTATTAATTTGTACAACGAATCACAAACTGATACAGCGGGAACCAAACTGGCAAATCAGGTTGCTGAGACAACTGTGTAATTCGCTGGAAAAGGAAACGGAGAACCTCTCCTGCTTACGGGGTAAATTGACAAAGGATTTTACGACACAGAGATTTGAGAGTTAAAGAAACTTTTCCGGTTTTTCGATAGTTTTAAAGGCATAAGCGTAAAAGGAGAATTTAACATACGGGCACAATCTTAAGAGTGACAGGAAGAGGAGTTTTCAGAAAGTGTTTTTAGCGAAAGGTTGGAAGAATGTTATTTCCAAATAATCGGTGAATTTTTGGATGGTAAAGGGAACAAGGTAATAAGAGTAATTGTAGATTATTATATACCCTAAAAAGCTGTGGTTCGTTGTTGTTGCTTTAATGCGGATTTAAAGGGAGACTTAGAAATATTATTGTAATTTTTAAGTGTAATGGGTATTTTTGTATATTATACCTAGCATAATAGACAATTCATCTATCAGAAGGTAGAGAAAATTAGAATCAGCTTTGGATCCAAATTTTGTATGTATTTGTAGATTAAGAAATTCAGAGACAAATCTGCTAATGACCAAGGAAAACATAATATTGTTATATGAAGCAGAATCAGTAGGTAATTAATGTAAGGATAAATTCTCAAAAAAGGGCTTCTTAAAGATTCTTCAGGTATTAATTCAATTAACAACTATACTCAGTGGCAAATCTATATGTCTACAGGGCATAACTTATAGTAGGTATGCAATAACTATTTCTTGAATGGCTTCTGTTATATGGGGATATAAAATAATAAAATTAAGTCCCTCCAGAAGCACATACTCTAGCTGGGAAAATGAGGCTCAAAACATTTAAGTCAAAACTTCTGGACAATTCTTGATGCATACATAGATGCCTATTATAGAACACAGGTGCTTCAAGAGTGTAGATCACTGTGAACTAAAATATTCAGGGGGAGCTTCACAGTGAGGTTACTACCCAATTCAGTCCTGAGCAATAGTCAAAATTTCAGTAGATCAAAAAGAAGGGAAGTGGTATTCCAGGGAGTGGATGAGTTGTTAGCAAATATGTGCAAGCCTAAAAGATAATTGCCTCAGACTGCAGCACAGGGTTCATTTGGGGACTTTGGCTTTTTGTTTGTTTGTTTAAAAAAAAAAAGCGAAAAGGATATAAGAAGTTGCGTGAAGAATCTAAATTGCCAGAATTAAGGGGTTTGGTCCTGGGTTTTCAGCAGGAGTGAGACCTAATGAAAGTTGTAATGGAAAAATATTAAACTGATAATGTAAATTAAGATGGTTCTGGGAACAGAGACTGGAAATTAAAGGATTAGATGCTGTAAATAATGGAGGACAGATTGGTAGCAGCCTCATAAGAAATTTTATCCAAGTAACTTCACTTTCCCATGGTGCACTAACAAATCTTAAGGCATTGCCTTGTATTCTTCTCAAGCATTGAACTTATTTTTTTGTTTAGTGGTACAAATACAAATTTTACTAGGTGTGGTGTTAGTGGTGGTGCAGGTAACACAGTAAACATGATTGTTATTCACCTTGGATCAGTTCTTGCTCCTTTTGCCTCAGGATTTAAGTGTGTTTCTTGGTTCTATTTAACTGAATTGAAGGAATTTCAACAACAACAACAAAAACCTTATTATTGAAGAACACCATAGGAGGATGGGAGGTATTCTTACCCGACCGTAGGGTTTCACTTGACCTGTTTCTCTGAGATGAAATGAAATTACATACACTCAGTGGGTTGCCAGTACGTACCAGATACCTTCCTCAGTGTTGGATGAACAAAAGTGAATCAAGGATTAGCTCCCCTCCAAAAAACAGAGTGCTTCAGAGACACTAAGCTGGGTGTTTGTCTCCTGCCTCAAAACTTGCTTCAAAGGATCCTAAGTTGTTGATCCTAAGTTCTTACTTAGGTGGATCCAGAAGGAGGGATCTTTGGTTCTGGCAAAGAACTCTGAGAACTCTGAGAACTTTCTTTCTGCAGATGACTGATGTGGTGGGCTGCAATGCTCATCAAATCTACTCAGATATCTCTTTACTCCCCTTTAGATCCTAGCCCTTTTTTCAGTGCAGGGAAAAAATGAAATGTTAGCACAGGTGACCTGTGTCACTTCTGGCCAATGATGGTGAACAGGTCATCTACAGATTTCCAGTCTCTTGGTTTGCCATGACTCCTGTTAAAGCTTGGTCAGATTGGATCTCTGAGTCACTCTATGAATCACATTCCCACTCCCTAAGCCCTCCTCCTAAACCAAGTGAGTCCAGTAGCATGAAGGAGTTAATATGTTACCTCATTTTAGCCCATCAGATCCTGCCAACCCCCACTCTTAGCAGGTTTTCCTCTGGGGACATTGAAATTTATTCAAGTTTTCTTTAGTTAAAAAAAGAAAAAATGCCCTAAGTAACTGAGTTTCAGGTATCAGGTGTATGAGGTGTTTGGAGAGAAAAATTACACCATGAAGACTGTTTAATTGTTCATCCAGTAAACATTAATTGAGGCCTAATAGGTGCTAGGTACTAATGCATTTGAGCTATCTATTCACAGAAGCATAATATTAATTCAGGATTGATTTTCAAGATTTGGGAGCCTCTGCCACATTATCTTTGGGAATTGGGGCCGATCCTAACTTAGAAAAATCTGGTAGGAGCACCTGGGTGGCTCAGTCAGTTAAGTGCCTGCCTTTGGCTCAGGTCATGATCTCATGGGTTGTCGGGTAGAGCCCTGTGTGGGGCTCCCTGCTCAGCGAGGAGTCTGCTTCTCCTTCACGCTCTGCCCCTTCCCTGCTCATGCATGCGCATGCGGTCTCTCAAATGAATAAATAAAATCGTTTAGAAAAATAATAAATTTAAATAAAAAATAAATTAAAAGTCTTGTAGTCATAGATATTTAAAAGCCAGAATTACACATAAAACTGCATTGTGGTTTCATAGCTATTTTAATAGCTTTAGTGAGGTATTATTTACATACCATAAAATTCACACAACTCAATGATTTTTTAGAAAATTTACAAAGTTGTGCAAGTATTACTACATGCAAATTTTAGAAAATTTCCTTCACCCTAAAAAGATTCTTTGTACCCATTTTCAGGCACTCCCTACTCCTATCCAGGCCCAGGCAATCACTATTAAACTTTGTTTCTATAGGTTTGCCTTTTTGGACATTTAATGTAAACAGCATCATACAATATGTGATCTTTGCATCTGGCTTTCACATAGCATAAGGTTTTTAAAGTTTAGCCCTTTTGTAGCTTGTATCAGTACTTCATTCTGTTTCACTGCCAAATAATATTCTGTCATATGTACAATATACCACATTTTGTTTATCCATTCACCAGTTGATGAACATTTGGATTGCTTTCAGTTTTTAGCTGTTGTAAATAATGCTTCTATGAAGATGTGTACAAGTTTTTGTGTGATCAGGTGTTTTCTGTCTCTTGGGTATATACTTAAGCATGGAATTGCTGATTAATGTGGTAATTCTATGTATGTTTGACTTTGTGAGGAATTACTCATTCTAAAATGAATGTACAATTTTACTTTCCCTGAGTAGTGTTTGAGGGGTCCAGTTTTTCTACATCCTTGCCAATTATTGCCTGTCTCTTTAATTATGGTCATTCTGGTGGGTATGAAGTAGTTCTCATTATACTTTTGATTTTCATTTTCCTAATGACTAGTGATTTTGAACATTTCATGAGCTTATTGGTCATTCCTATATCTTCTCTGGTAAATTGTCTTTTCAAATCTTTTGCCTATTTACTTGGGTTATTTGTCTTATTATTGAATTGTGTTTGTTACATATTTTGGATTAAAGTCCCATGTTCAAATATGTGCTATATCTACAAATATTTGCAAATATATTCTCCTATTTTATGAGTTGTCTTTTAAGTTTCATGATGGTATCTTTTGAAACAACAAAAGTTTTTAATTTTGATGAAGTTCAATTTATCTTTTTCTTTTATCAGTTGTGCCTTTAGTATTGTGCATAAGAAATCTTTGTCTAACCCAAGCTCATACATAGCCCTTTGTTTCCTAAAACCTTTAGAGCTTTAGCTCTTACTTTTAGGTCTTTGATCCAGTTGGAGTTCATTTTTACATAGGGTGTGAGGTAGGGGCCCAACTTTGTTATCTTGCATGCACCTACCCAGTTGTTCATAAATCATTTGTTAAAAGGACTATTCTTTCCCCATTGAATTATCTGGAACTCCTGTCAAAAAATAATTGACCATAAATGTAAAAGTTTTTTCTGGACTCTCAATCCTATTCCATTAAGCGGTATGTCAGTCCTTATGCCAGTACCACACTGTTTTGATTACTCTAGCTTTGTAGTGAGTTTTTAAAATGGGAAGTGTGTGACCTCCAACTTTGTTCTTTTTCAAGATTGTTTTAACTATTCTAGGTCCTTTACATTTTCATATGAATTTAAGGTCAAATTCTGCAAAAAAACAAAAAAAGTGGCAGCTGGGATTTTGGTAGGGGTTATATAAAATCTATAGATCAACTTGGGGGTATTGCTGTCTTACCAATATTAAGGCTTCTAATCTATGAATATAGAATATATCTCATTTACTCAGGTCTCCTTTGATTTCTTTCAACAATGTTATATAATTTTTAGTGTAAAAGTTTTGTACTTCTTTTGTGAAATATATTCCTAAGTATTTTATTCTTTTTGATGCAACTGTGAATGGAAATGTTTTCTTAATTTCATTTTCAGATTGATAAATATTCGATTTTTGTTTATTTTGGATCCCGTGACCTTAATGAAATTGTTTAGTAGTTCTAGTAGGATTTCCTGTTGTTTTCATTTTGTTTTGAGGTGTGCATGTGTGCGTGTGGTGTCTCCCTTAAAATTTTCTGCATGTAGGATCATGCCACCCAATAATAAAATTTTATTTCTTCCTTTCTAATCTGCATGCCTTTTATTTCTTTTTCTTTATTGCACTGATTAGAATATCCATTACAGTCTTAAATACAAGTGGTTACAGCAAACATCCTTGCCTTGTTTTCAGTCTTAAAAGAGAAGCATTCAAACATTCACCATTAAATGTGATGTTAGCATTAGGTTTTTTAAAAGTTTTTATTAGCCCTTAATCAGATTAAGGAAGTTTTTTCATGAGTAGGTGGTGGATTTTGCCAAATGTTTTTCTCTGCGTTTATTAAAATGATCATGCAGTTTTTGCCCTCTCTTCTATTAATACAGTATATTACATTAATGGTTTCAGATGTTAAACCAACTTTACATTTGTGGGATAAACCTCCCTTGGTCATAATGTATAATCCTTTTTATATGTTGCTAGGTTTGGTTTTCTAATATTTTGTTGAGGACTTTTTGTGTTTACAATCATAAGGATATTATTGGTTTATTGTTTTATTATGTCCTTGTCCGGCTTTGATATCGAGATAATATTGGCCTCACAGAATGAGTTGAAAGGGATTCCCTCCTTTATTTTTGGATAGAATTTGCAGAAGATTCATAGTAGTACTTCTTTAAAGGTTTAGTAGGATTTACCACTCAAGCCATCTGGGCCTGAGCTTAACTTTGTATAAATATTTTAAATTATTAAATTACTTAGTTGTTATAGTTCTATTCAGATTTTTTATTCCCTTTTAATTCAGTTTTGGTATTTTAGTATTCTTCTAGGTAGGATGTTTTTCTATCTCATGGCTTTTTTTTTTTAAAGATTGATTGATATGACAGAGAGAGAGAGATCACAAGTAGGCAGAGAGGCAGGCAGAGAGGCAGGCAGAGAGAGAGGCAGAAGCAGGCTCCCTGCTGAGCACAGAGCCCGGATGTGGGCCTCGATCCTCCCTGGACGCTGAAATCATGACCTGAGCGATAGGCAGAAGCTTTGACCCACTGAGCCATCCAGGCGCCCACATCTCATGGCTTTTTGATGCCTCAGCTTACATACAGGCAAAGTTGCTTTTTAACTAGTACATCGTCATACAGTCATAATGGTTGTTATTTCCCAAGAGCCACTGCTCTGGGGGCTCCTGCCCCTCCCTCAAGCTTCCCTACATCCCCCAACAAGTCAGCACCTTATGGTTAACATCTGTAACAACAGGGGACCTTCTGATCCTAGTTCCAGCATAGTTGCCATTTATATAGACTGGTTGGTCCTCCTCCTATACCAATTATTAAATTTTTTGAACATCACTTCTTGGAAATGGAAGGCTGAGACCTCACTTCAGACTTGTTCCTCCCATTTTGATCTGAAGCTGATCTTGTGCTTCTGCATTCCACTGGACAGCTCTGGCAGAAGGAATAGCATCAATTGATTTGATATGTCTGACTGACAGTTGTGGGCACTGATAGAGAGGCCTCGGAAGCTTTCCCCAAGGCGAGCAGAGAGAGGGTGATGTGTGGGGTCTGGGCTGATTCCTAAAGAAAATTTAACCCCCAGCTATGGCTATTACAAAGAAAAGAAAAGTGGCTGATGATAAGCATGTAGCTCCAAGTAAGTGAGCGGAAGACTATGTTACTATAAGATGCAACACACATAGAAACAGACACATACTTAAGAACAAGGTCATGGATTCAAATGTTTCCAAAAGCCAGGCAGGGTAACATGATTCATTTTATCGGCTCAGAGATGCACATTTTGGAGTTTAAACATCTCTGAAATTGGAATGCATGTTACAGTTGATGGCAAGTCATTGTGTAATAGCAGTGTTGTTCTATTCTTAGTGGTTATAAAGTAGTGATATATCTGATAATCTTTAAAAGTGGTGGTAATTTAGGTTAGATTAAATTTAGGAAATGAGTGCCAAGTGTCATGGGCTGGGAAAACCACATCCCTTTATGTCAGCCTTTCACTTTGAAAGAGAGGTATAGATCTTTACAATAAGAAAAAAGCAATGCAGGAGTAAGGACAGATGGCAACTACTTTGTTGCCTCCGTGTCCAGGAGCCATAGGGAGTGTTAGCAGCCGACACCTTCCCACCAGGGCTCCTGCCATTCCCCCCTCGCTGATGTTGCCCATGATGACATAGGCCCAGTGTGGAAGGTGTTCTAAGTTTTCAAAGGAAGCCAGAAATCCCAAAAGCTAGATCTTAACACGTATGTAAAACTTCTACTTTTAAAATAATGGCTTAATTTTCTTCATGCTCTGCTCGCCCCCCGCAAAAAAAAAGCGTGTGTGCAAGTTAGATACAGCCTGTGAGTCCTTGGATTATAATTGGTGCTTTAAGGATTTAATGTTAGAGACAACATGGGACAAACCACTTTTTACAGTTAAGCCAAAAAAGAAAGAAAAATCAGCTCAATTCCAAAGTTTAGCACTAGGTTCAAGGCCCAGAATAGCAAATATTACAGAACATATTACTTATGTAGCTTCTAAAATTTCATCTCTGCCTCCCCTAAGTAGAAGATAAGAAAGTGTGGTCAAATCTGTCAAAGATGTTACACTTCCTGGTTATAAAAGCATATGATTACTTTTTAAAATGCAGGCTTAGGTTTCCAAAGCAAGAGTATTTGCTTCCCAGTGCTAGACACCAGTCAATGAAACTCAGGATGATGTGGTGGGAAACCGCCAATTATTGGAAGACCCAGGTCCTGATTCTGCCTGTGTGACATTGGACAAGTAATTTAGCTTCTGTCAGCTTCATTGTCCTCAGTTATAAAATAGGGATGGATAATCATAACTTCCTCTGTACCTCACATGGCTGTGGTAAGGGCCACAGAAGGTAAAATATGGGAAAGCATAAAGTGTTACGTAATCATCAGTTGTTGGTATTCCCCAAATCACATGAGTAGTTGGGCCAACACAGATTCTTGAATCTCAGATTCCCCCTTCCATTCTCCTGCTCTTTTCTGTAGACCACAACACTTACTGAAGTGATCAAATCATCAACCAGTGGGATGAACAGATGAGAAGGCTTAAGTCAAGAGCTTATTAGAAAGAAAGTCAGCCACTATCTTGGCATCAGAGATAGCACGGGGTCTCCTTACAGCAGGGTTTTAGCAAAGCTTAGATGTTGAACCGAAGGATTAGCCTTTCACGTTTTTGAAGGGCTACCCAGGAATGAATTTTGCTGGGATCGATTGGCCTCTTTCTATGATTAGCTTTCTCACAGACTGGCCTTCAGCTGGTTTCTTCCCTCTCTCATGTTTTCAGTCTCTATTATTTCATCAAGGAAAGAAAAGGTCCCACTTTCTTCTTCTTGGTGAAACTGTAAAGCTCTTTTGGATTATTGAGGAGTGGCCACACTTTATCTTGGTAACTATGTCCAGTCTAACTGCTTCAACACTCACCTCTAGCCATCTCAAGTCCTCTTCGTATGTAGGCATGGAATAAGTTACTAATTTTTTTAAAAAGGAAAGGAAAAAATATGACCTTTAAAAAGATGTCACTCAGAATTAGTGGTATATTTTTAACTTCCTTTTTATTTTTAAAAAATTTTTAAGTAGGCTCTACGCCCAACATGGGGCTTGAAGTCATGACCCCGAGATCAAGTGTCACATGCTCTACTGACTGAGCCAACCAGGTGACCCAACATATTTCTAACTTCTAAGTTGGACATTCTTATATAAATTTTCTCCCAGAGCCTCGAATTCAATCTGGCTGAGAAAAAAATTGAGTGTCTTACCAAAGTGACCTTTCCCCTTTACTCACTACTTCTGTCCAAGGCATCACTGTGCTTTAGGGATCAGTAAACTTTTTTTGTAAAGGGCCAGACAGTAAATAGTTTAGGCTCTGAGAGCAATAAGGTTTCTGTCACAAATACTCACCTTTGCTGTTGTAGTACAAAAGTGGCCGTAGATAATATGTAAATTATTGTGTTGTATTCCAATAAAGATTTATTTATAAAAACAAACAGTGGACAGCACTTGGCTTGTGCCATAGTATGCCAATGCCTATCTAGGGTTCCTGGATGAAAATGTCAGAGTCAGTCTTGACCATCTCCATTCTTTAATTTTTACATCCAAGCAGCTCTCAAGTTGTAGTAATTATTTCTTTCAGTAATTCTTCTTATCCTTCCCTTCACTTCCCTTACACTGTGCACCTGAATTCATTCTGTGCAATATTCAGTGATTTGTTTGGCTGGTGGTAAGGGGTGGCTACAGTGGCTACTCACTTACTGAAGAGAGTACCAGAATTTCTAGGGAGAAGTTTTAAGAAGCATATAGAATATTCTAATTTTATTTTTAGGGAAAATGCCTACTTTGTCAGAATATAAACCATAGAAAGTAAAACCTGATGAAATCTTCTTAGATGGTGGATCATGGTTAAAAATGTTTGTCAAACATTGCTCAAATTTAGAATTTCCCAAGGTATGTAGTGTTTACAGTTGGTGATGCCTAATGTGATATTAGGTAGAGCACAGACCAACTTTTAAAATATTAATACTTATGTTTTTATTTTAATGTGTATTGGAGGAACTATGACATCAAACCCATAATGTCACAGATTATTTATTAGGATAAAGCTGAAGTAGTATTTAGGTTTTTAAAAAGTGGTAGTCTTAAAGAAAAAGTTAATATTTTAGGGAGAATACAGATATGCTAACAGTTATCAAGATGGAAAGAGACTATCTAAAATTTGAAAATCAGTGGCCACTTTGCCTGCTGTAGTTTCCATTATATTTGTCTACCAATTAAGAGATCAGTCTCAGCATTTTCATTTCCCTTTCTTGATAAAACCTTCAGGGGCTCATCACTATCTGTCAAATAAAGTCAATCAAACTCTTAGCCTAAAATCAATGTCTTCTAAACCTGGCTCCAGCCTTTCTGTTTTCCTCTATCTCCTGGCTTCCCAAACAGTGCTCAAAAGGTACCAGTTGCGTAAGATTCAATGAATGTTCCAGAAAAGAGGATTTTATGGTCCCAAAAGTTAGGGAAAGTGTTGCATACTATATCCCTCTGAGGTATATTCACAAGGAATTATACGACATTAAAGCCTTTGAGAAGACTTGAGGTAGTAAAATTTGTCTATGTTTACGGTAGACCCCCCCACCTTTTGTGGAACCAATGTTTGTGTTTGTCAACTTACTTGATCATTTTTGTCCATAGCACTCTCTTACAGATGTTGCATTAAGGTCTTGTGGGTCTAGTGTACTAGAGAGGTTGGTTTGGAACATGCTGTTCTATATCCATGTCCCCACCCCCTGACACAAACCAGCCAAACGGAACCACCCCCAGCTAGCTAGATACCCATTTCACCTTGCTCTTCTGCCTTTACTAATTATTCACTCTGCTTGGAGTGCTTTCTCCTCTCTGTCCTTGTTCTCAAAATCTTTTCAACCAAGCAAGCTGATTCCCACAACAGTAATGGTTGCTATTTCTGAAGTCTTACCACTTTCCACTCTTCCAGCATTTTTTTTACCAGTATCATGGTAGTTGTGTCCCTGATCTTTTTGTCCTGCTAGATTTTACATTTCTTAGTTACTGTTTTCCACATAGTACATTGCTTATAGTAGGAATTCAATAAGTATTTGATGAATGAATGACAATAGGGTGAAATTTGAAATAACTTATCTTTAGTAAATAACAGAATTGGAATTTGAAGGATCTACATGGGGAGAGGGACAAGTGGGGAAGGATCTCTGAAAGCCCAATAGATAGATAGATAGATAGATAGATAGATAGATAGATAGATAGATAGATTTATTTCAGATATAGATACAGATATTTTTGAAACATCTTTATTAATTTATATACAAGAGTGTACAATTTGATAATCAATCTTGACTTTTGACACAAACCATAAGAGACTCCTAATCTCAGAAAACAAACTGAGGGTTACTGGTGGGTGGGAGGGTAGGGATAGGGTGGATGGGTTATGGACATTGGGGAGGGTTTGTGCTTTGGTGAATGCTGTGAAAGATGTAAGCCTGATGATTCACAGACCTGTACCCCTTGGGCAAAGAATAAAAATAAAATTTAAAACAAAAAAAAAACAATCTTGACTTTTGTATATACCCATGAAACTACCACCACAATCAAGATAATAACATAACTATCACCCCAAAATGCTTCTTCATAACTCTTTGTGATTTCTACATCCTCTATATCCTCCCAGTATCTTCTCCTCAGTCCCCCTCACCACCAGTCCAATCCAAGACAACCCCTGATCTGCTTTTTGCATTGGTTTGCATTTCCTGGAATTTTCTATAGAGGGAGCCATACAGTATTCAATCTCTTCCCTCTGGCTTCTTTCACTCAGTGTAACTGAACCAATTCATGTTATAGCATATCTGTTCCTTTTTATTGCTGAGTATTATTGCATTATATAACTATACCATAGTTTGTTTATCCAATTACCAATGGATGGGCATTTGAGTTGTTTCTAGTTTTTGGCTATTAAAAATAAAACTCCTATGAACATTTGTGCATAAGTCCTTGTATAAACATATGGTTTCATTTCTCTTATGTTAATATCTAGGAGTTAAATGAATCATGTGCTAGGTGGATATTTAGCTTATTAAGAAACTGCCAAATTGGGGCATCTGGCTGGCTCAGTCGCTAGGACATGCAACTCTTGATGTCGCGGTTGTAAGTTGAGACCCCACATTGGGTGTAGAGATTACTTTAAAAAAATAAAATCTTTACAAAAAAGAGACTGCCAATTTTTTTCCCCAAAGTGATTGTAGCATTTTACATTCCTACCAATAGTGTGTGAGAGTTAATGTTCCACCTCATTAATGCTTAAGTACCATCAGTCTTTTCAATTTTAGTCATTCTGATTGGTGCAAGTAATATATCATTGTGTCTTTAACTTGTATTTCCCTAATGACTAATGCTGTTGAGGATCTTTTCATGTGCCTATTTGTCATTGATACATTTTCTTTGATGATGTGTCTGTTAAAATATTTTGCCTGTTTTTATAGTGAGCTGTTTGTTTTCTTATATTTAAGTTTTGAGGGTCCTTTACATATTCAAGGTACAATTCCTTTATTAGATACATAGTCTCAAATACTTTCTTGGAGCCTGTGGCTTGTCTTTTCATTCTCTTAACAGTTTCTTTTAAAGAAGAAAATTTTTAATTTTGATCAAGTCCTATTTGTCACTTTGTTCTCTTTATTATTCTTTTGCATCATATTTAGGAAATCTTGGCCTAATCCAAGGTCACAAATATTTTCATATAGAGATCCATTTTGAGTTCATTCTTGTGTGTAGTATGAGGTAAGGATAAAAGATTTTTGTTTTGTTTTATTTTTATATATAAATATCCAGTTGTTCTTTTTTTTTTAACTTCAGAGGTAGAGTTTAGTGATTCGTCAGTTGCATATTATACCCAATGTTCTTTACATCAAGTGCCCTCCTTAATTTCCATCACCCTGTTATCCCCACCTTTCTCCCCTCCAGCAACCCTCAGTTTGTTTCCTATTATTAACAGTCTTATGGTTTGTCTTCCTCTCTGTTTTCGTCTTATTTTATTTTTCTCTCACTTCTATGATCCTCTGTTTTGTTTCTTATATTCCACATATGAGTAAAATCATATAATTGTCTTTCTCACATTGACTTATTTCACTTAGCATAATACCCCCTAGTTCTATCCACATCGTTGCAAGTGGTAAGATTTCATTATTTTAATGGCTGAGTAATATTCCATTGTATATACATACCACATTTATCCATTCATCTGTCATGGACATCTGGGTTCTTTCCAATATCCAGTTGTTCCAACACCATCTGTTGAACAGACTATACTTCACTGAATTGCCTTTGCAATTTTGTCAACGATCAGTTGTTTATATATGCAGAGTTCATTTCTCAACTCTTCATTCTGTTCCATTGATCTATTTGTCTATCTTGACCGCAATACCAAACTGTCTTGGTTGCTTCGCTTTTTAATGGAAAAGCTTTTTGATGAAAAGTCGTGTTGTCTTCTAACTTTATCCTTCTTTTACAAAGTCTTTTTAGCTAGACAGATATCAGATATAGGTATCTGTCATGTCGTGTTTGTTTTCTAACTTTATTCTTCTTGTAAAAGTCATTTTAGATAGACAGATATCAGATACAGATATATATATATTTTTGAAACATCTTTATCAATTTGTATACAAGAGTGTACAATCTGATAAATCTTGACTTATGTATATACCCATGAAAATATCACCACAACCAAGATAATAACATAACTATCACCCCAAAATGCTAAGGTGCTGCAGGTCCTTTGCATTTTCATATGAACTTTAGAAAAAGTTTGTTAATTTCTACAAAAACAAAACTCCCAAAAAAACAACAACTTAGATTTGTATGGCTTTAAATCTATCTATTTGGGGAGAATCGACATCTTAACAATATTGAGTTTTCCAACCCATGTTACATGGTATATTTTTAAGTCTCCTTTAATATCTTTTAGCTATGTTTTGTAGTTTTAAATATCTTTTTTTTTTTTTTTTTTTAAGATTTTATTTATTTATTTCACAGAGGGAGAGAGATCACAAGGAGGCAGAGAGGCAGGCAGAGAGAGAGAGGGGGAAGCAGGCTCCCCGCTGAGCAGGGAGCCCGATGCGGGCCTTGATCCCAGGACACTGAGATCATGACCTGAGCCGAAAGCAGAGGCTTTAACCCACTGAGCCACCCAGGCGCCCTGTTTTGTAGTTTTAATTATACAAGTCGCATTCACTTTTTTGGCAGATTTATTCTCATTTCATATTTTTGATGCTATTGTATACAGTATTGTATTTTAACTTCAATTTGATTATCCACTGCTAATATATGTAAATGTAATTTTGGTATAGTGTTCTTATATCTTACAACCTTGTTAAAATATTTTTTCTAGGAGATTTTTCCTGCATATTCCATCAGATTTTCTACATAGATGATAAGAGAGATATACTGTCTGTGGGTAAAGGCAGTTTTACCTCTTCTTTTGAATTTGATTGCCTTTTATTTCTTTTTCTTGATTGATTGCAGTGGCAGGCACCTCTGATACAATGTTAAATAGAAGTGTTAAATGGAAACCTCCTTGTTTTGTTTCTGATCTTAGGGAGAGAGCATTCAGTCTTTACCAATAATTCTAAGTTAAGTGTAGATTTTTCTTAAATAGATGCCCTTTATCAGGTTGAGACAGTACAATTTTATTCCTACTTTGCTAAGATTTTTTATCAGAAATGGATATTAGATTTTTGTCAAGTTCTTTTGGGTGTTGATCAAAATGTTCATGCAGTTTTTCTTTTGTAGGTTACTGATGTGAATTACATTGACTGCTTTGTGAATGTTAAACCAGTTTTGCATTCCTGAAATATACTCTACTTGGTCATGTTGTATTTTCTCTTTTACATATTATTAGGTTTAATTTGCTAAAATTTTGTTTTGGATTTTTGCATCTATATTTCTGAGGGATATTGATTTGCAATTTTCTTTTGTTGTTTTTGTCTTGTTTTGGAATCAGGGTCTCATAGAATGAGTTAGAAAATACTCTCTTTTTCAGTTTTCTGGAAAAGATTGTATGAAGTTGGTATTATATCTTCCTTAAATATCTGATAGAATTCACTAATGAAGCCATTTAGGCCTGGAATTGCTTTTCTTTTTTTCTTTTTTTTGGAGGGAAGGTTTTAAAAATACAAATTCAGTTTCTTTAATAGATATAGTGCTATTCAGGTATCTATTTCTTTTTATAATTTTTTTTTTTTAGATTTTTTTTTTTTAATTTATTTCACAGAGGGAGAGAGATCACAAGGAGGCAGAGAGGCAGGCAGAGAGAGAGGGGGAAGCAGGCTCCCTGCCGAGCAGAGAGCCCGATGCGGGCCTCGATCCCAGGACCCTGAGATCATGACCTGAGCCGAAAGCAGAGGCTTTAACCCACTGAGCCACCCAGGCGCCCTCTATTTCTTTTTAAGTGAGCTTTAGTATTTTGTGTCTTTAAAAGAATTTGTCCACTCATCTAAGTTGTCAAATGTATTGGCATAAAATTTTCATAACATTCCTGTATTAAACATACAATATTTATAGAATCTGTAGTGATGCCTTCTCTCCCATTCCTGATATTGATAATTTGTGCCTTCTCTCTTTCTTTCCTGATTAGTCAGGGTTGACATTTATCAATGTGATTGGTCTCAAAGAACCAAATTTTGGTTTCATTGCTTTTTCTCTCTTGTTTTTCTATGTTTATTTCATTGATTTGTGAGGTGAGCTTTATTATTTATTTTTATTTATTATTTCTTTTCTTCTGTTTACCTTGAACTTAATTTGCTCTTTTTTTCTAGTTGCTAAAGATAAAAGCTACAGTCATGAACTTGAGAACTTTCTACTTTTCTTTTGTCATTTAATGTCTTAAAATTCTCCATAAGGACTGCTTTAGTGGCATTCTCAAATTCTTATGTGTTGTGTTTATATTCATTCAGTTAAAACTACTTTCAGATTTCTTTTTTGGTTTTTTCTTTGAACCATGGTTGGGTTTTTTTTAGAAGTGTGTTGTTTAGTTTCCAAATATTTGAGAATTTTCCAGATATCTTTCTGTTATTGATTCAAAATTTAATCCCATTGTAGTCATATAATATATTTTGTAGGTCTTGAATCCTCATAAATTTACTGAAACTTGTTTTATGACCCAGAATAGAACCTGTCTTAGTTAATGTCCATGTACACTCGAAAAGATTGTTATTCTACTCTCCTTGAGTTCTAATAAATGTCAAATCAAGTTGGTTGATGATGTAGTTGAAGTCTTATGTATCCTTAACTGACTTTCTGCCTATTTGGTGTATCAACTATTAAGAGCAAGGTATTTAAACCTCAAACTGTAATTGAGGATTTGTCTATTTCTCCTTGAAATTCCATCAGTTTGGGGTGTCCTATTGCAAAACTGTTAGTAAGTGTATAAACACTTAGAATGATTATATCTTCTTGACTAATTGACCTTTTATAACTATAAAATGGCCTTTTTTCTGATAATATTCTTTGCTGTACAATTTACTTTGATATTAATAGAGACAATCCAACTTCATTTTTGATTAATTTTAGTATATAATTTTCCATCATTTTATCTTTAATTTAATTGTCTGTCTTTATTTGAAATGAATTTCTTGTAGGCAGCATACAGTTCGGTTTTGCATTTTTATGCAATCTGTCGATGTCTATCTCTTAAGTGGGGTGTTTAGACCATTTAATATGATTGCTGATATAGTTAGATTTAAGTATTTCATCTTGCTATTTATTTTCTACTTGTCCCATATGTTCTTTGTTCCCTTTCCCTACTTTTTTCTGGTTTCTACTGGATTGTCTTTATGAGTCTTTTTTATCTCCTCTGTTGACTTATTACCTAAAATTCTTTATTTGGTTATTTTAATGGTTACTTGGGGTTTATACTATACATCTTTGAATAGGTCTACCTTCAGTTAATATTATACCACTCCACATACAGTGTAAGAACTTCACAGTTCCATTCCTTCCTTCCTTCCTGGCCTTTATGCTACTGTTATACATTTCACTTACACATATGTTATAAGCCCCACAGTGCATTGTTTTTTGTTAAAAAAAAGAGTTGATTATCTTTTAAAGAGATTTAAGTAACATGAAAACAGTCTTACATATTTTCCATGTAAATTTCATTCCCATTGTTTTCATTCCTTTGTGTAGATCTAGATTTCCATTTGCTATCATGTTCCTTCCTTCTGGAAGACTTCCTTTAATAATTCCTGAAGAATATTGGAGTGCAAATCTGCTGATGATTAATTCTTTCAGTTTTGGGTTTTGAAAGATCTTTTCACTGGTGCAGAATTTTAGCTTGACAACTTTTTTTTCTTTCCATACTTTAAATATGTTGTTTTACTCCCTTCTCATGTGCTTTTTTCCTCCAAGAAATCTGTGTATCTTTGTTTTTTCATACTAATATGTTTTCTCCCCTAAAGATTTTCTCTTTACCTTGGTTTTAAGCAATTTGGTTATGCTGTGTCTTGCTGTAGTTTTCTCTGTTTCTTGTGTTTAGTGCTCATTGAACTTCTTAGATCTCTAGCTTTTTGCTTTTCCTCAGATCTGGAACATTTTGGGTTGTTATTTCTTCAAATATTTTTTTCTGTCCCTGCTACAGTCTGCTTTCCTATAATTTCCTCAAATTATATATTTTAGGAAATATATCAGTATATTTCCTAAAATATATTTTAGGAATATATTTCCTCAAATTATATTATTTTTAATATAAAAATTATATTTTCCTCAAATTATATATATAAAATATATATTTTAGGCAATTTGAAGTTTTTTCATAGCTTATGATTTTTTTAGATCTATGTTTTTAGATTGCTATATCTACAAGTTCAGTCATCTTTTCAACTGTAATATCTAATCTGTCATTAATCCCATCTAGTGTATTTTTCATCTCACATGTAATTTTCATATCTAGACGTTGATTTGGGCCTTTTTTTATATCTTCTGTGTCTTCACTAAACATATGGAATACAATTATAATAACTACTTTAATATTGTTTTCTACTAACTTAACATCTGTGTCAGTTCTGGGTTTTGAGTGATTCATTATTATTCTCATTATGGTCCATGTTTTCCTGTCCCTTTGCATGCTTAGTAATCTTTGATTGGATGTCAGAGTTTGTGAATTTTACCTTGTTGCGTGCTAGCTATTTTTGTGTCCTATACATCCTTGAGTTTTGTGTTCTGGGGCAGTTAAGTTACTTAGAAATAGGCTGATCCTTTTAAGTCTTATTGTTATGCTTTGTTAGGTGAGTCTAAGCAGTGCTTGGTCTAGGGGTAATAATTTCACGCTACTAAAACAAAACCTCTCTGAGTGCTTGACCCAATGCATTATGAATTATGAGTTTTCCGGTCTGTTTGGTGGGAATGGACATTGCCAGCCCTGTGTGAATGCCAGACACTGTTCCTTTCAGTATTATTAGAAGGATTCTTTCCCTAGACTCAAATATTTTTCTTATACACATGCTGATCAGTATTTTCTCCCCATACTGTGAGGATCCCTCTGCTAATCACAGGATCCTCTCTCTGTGCATCTCTAACCTCTCCAATAATCTATCCTATGAACTCTAGCTACCTTGTTCTCCCCAGAGCCTCAGCTCTAGTTCCTCAATTCAGAGAGTCTACCTGGTTACTTCTGTGTTTCTGCTCCTTCCATATCCTAGAAACTTTCTCAAAACAATAATCTGGGGTAATCATGGGTCTCACTTTGTTTCTTTTTTGACATGATCACATCTGATAACCTATCTCTTGAAAACCATTGTTCCATAACGTTTTTGTCTGTGTGAAGTTTTTTTGTTTGTTTTTTTGTTTTTGTGTGTTTGTTGTTTGGTTGGTTGGCTATTTCAGGCAAGAGAATAAATCTTGTCCCTCTTACCCCATTTTGACCAGAGTGAAAGTTTAATAAGTCATTTTTTCACCGCTTCAAAGTCAATTGGGGTTCAGGTGATCTAATCAGGGTTCTTTGAGAGTTGTTTGGGCTTGCCTGATTTCTCCTATATATACATATGTAAAATACATCTATAAATATGTATATTTTAATGAACAAGAAATGTTTGGTTTTGTTAAAATTGGAAAGCAGCCTGAAAGTTTTACAAAGAAGTTAGTACTAGTTATCAGGATCTTTTTGGATAGATGATAAATGCAATGAATTTCAAAGAACTCATGGGTAGAGTGTTGAAATTTTTCTTGTTTTAGCATCAATTTCTAGGAAAAAATCCAGATTTGTCTAAGTAAGTATGGGAATTATCATTTAACACCTTTATTTTCTTATTTAGAGGACAATGCATATAAAAATATGCAAGAATCAAAGGAAACCGCCATATCCAATCACCTGGATGAAATCGTTGCTGCTGTCAGCATAACTCCTGGAAAGAAGATCGAGAACAAGCTGCCTCAGACAGCGCTATTCCAACCTCCTCGAGAGAAACTACAGCTTTGTGAAGAGAAAGCAAAGTCCTATTCTAGCAGTCAAGAAGTAAGGACCCTTCCTTTTCTATGCCTGCACTCGGGTAATTGACGAGAGTTTAGGTTGTATTTCTCCCCTCAGGAGTTTGGTACAAGAGAGTACACGGAGTAACTTTACCACAGAAGGAGTGGGTGTATCCCGTCAGGGCTCCAGGCACAGCACTTGGCACAGTCAACATTATATTTGCTGAATGAATGCAAAAATGAACAAACAGGTTGACCCTGCTCTCCCGCGAGTGTATACTAGACCAATTGGTTGTAGGTTTGACCTACTGCAGTCCTTTCCCGCCACCATATACGTATTTGCTGAGCTCCCCCTAGTGCCGGGTCTAGGCACTGCAATAGAGCACAAAGCAGATGAAACTTAACCAAGTTTAACAATTGTTACATTCTTACTCTTCCTGTTTTCCACATACGTCTTTCCCATTCTCTCCTCAAGGTTTTGCTCATTCACTCGCTCCTTCAATATGCGTTTCTCTACTACCACTTACGTGTCGGGTCCTGTGTGGGTGGAGCGTGTGGTTCTTGATTTTGGCTCCGGGTCCTGGGATGGAGCCCCGCTCTGGGCTCCTTGCTCAGTGAGGAGTCGGGTGTAGTCTCTCTCTCTCCTGCTACCCCTACCCCCCTCAAATAAATAAATCAATCTTTAAAAAGTGACAACCCCAGGAGGGAATTGTAAGAGCCTGAACTACCCCAGAGGCAGCAGAGATGCTGAGATCAGACAGGAATTTGGAAATGTGAATGGGACCTGGTGACTGAGGGGATGTAGGGGTCGTAGAGCTAAGAGCCAATCACAGGGTGGTGGGGGGTTGTATACAATTCATGACTTAGCTCTCAGCCAGCCTGGTGGTGGGGGCTTGCCAGTGCCTTTGCCATTGTGATGAATACAGGAGGAAGGGCAGAATTATGGAGAGGAGACGTTAATTTGGTTTTGAACGTGGGGTTATTCATTATCCAAAACATATTTATTATCCACTACTTGCCAGGCTCTGTGTGAAGTATGCAATAGGTTGGAAGCCTTTCTCACCCCCAGTTGTGCAAAAGAATTAAGCCTGAATTCCCCAAAGCATTTACTGACTGTAAAGAAATGACTTCTTTTCTCTGGGCCTGGAATGGTACTAAATTATTTTCTGGGTTCTGGAGTTCAGGTGAGAAACCCCTGGATACAGTGGTGAACAGTATAGACAGGTCGAATGCTCTCATGTTGCTGAGGGGGCAGTCGGCATTGTAAATACATGAGCGAGACAGAGGTTGTGCTATTAAGGGAAGGCGGGGGGCCTCTCTGTGAAGAGAGCTGAGCTGAGACCTTACGAAGGGAAGGAGCCAGCATGGAAGAGTTAAGGGAAAAGAGTTCCAGGGACAGGGAACAGCACATGTAAAGTCTCTGAGCTGGGCACGAGTGTGAGGTGTTTGAAGTGAGAGAGGAGACCGTGGTCTGATGTGAAACACAGGTGGAGAGACAGAGAGTTCACTTAGGACCTCACAGGTCTCCGGCTGAGTGTCCTGAGAGGCCTTAAACATGTTTGCAGGAAAATATCATCGTGATGTAATTGGATTTTTAAAATATCCATTTTTTTTATACTTTTTAATTTTAAAATATTTTCAGACTTACGGGAAAGTCTGCAAGATTCACCAGTTGTGAACGTTTGCTTTGTTGCTTTATTTCTCTGTGCACATGTCATTATTTTTCTGAACTGTCTGAGAGTAAATTACAGATATTACTGTCCTTTACCCCCTGAGTATCTTAGAGGATATTCTCCAGGTAACTACAGTACAATGATTAAAGTTAGGAAACTAATATTGGTACGATATTATCATCGAATCTACAGACCTTATCCATATTTCTCAAATTATCTCAGTCATGTCTTTGGCAGAAAAAAACATCAGATCCGTGCTCTGCTTCATAAATTCATGTGGAATATAGTTGTCAGGTCTTTTTAGCCTTCCTTAATCTACTAGAACGGTTCCTTAGCCTGTCTGTGCCTTTAATGATCTTGATATTTTTGGAAACATTACTGTATTTGTCTGCTCTGACTAGACTGGGTGACTTAACAGACATTTATTTCTCACAGTTTGGGAGACCAAAAGTTCAAGTCAGGGTGTCGGCAGGGTTGCTGTCTGGTGGGAGCCCTCCCCTTGGGTTGTAGATGGCTCCCTTCTTGCCGTGGGCTCACATGGCCTCTCTGGGTAGGTGGGAGTGGGGGGATAATGGAGAAGAAAAGGTGTCTCTTCTTATAAGGACACTAATCCTGTTGGATCAGGACTCCATATTTATGATCTCATTTAACCTTAATTACTTCCTTAGAGGCCCCATCTCCAAATGCCACCTTGGGGGTTAGGGCCTCAACATACGAATTTTTTGGGGGGGGGGGACATAAATATTCAGTCCATAACAAGTACACTCCAGTTCTTTTATATGGTATCACTCAAATTGCATTGGTCATGTGTTTCCTCATAAGCAGATGCAGGTTATTCATTTGAGACCAGAATCCCACAGACATGACCTAGGGGCCTTTCTTAGTGCATCGTGGTAGGAGGCATACAATGTCCTCTTGTCTCCTTACTATGATGCTAACTTTGATCACTTGGCTAAGATGCCATCAGGCAGGTCGCTTCTCTATGGAATTGCTATTCTGCCCTTTGTAATGAATCAGTATTTTATGGGAAAATTTATCAAGACTCTGTCTATATCCCATTCCTCATTAAAACTTCACTCCCTAGTTTTAGCTTCCATTAATGATTCCTGCCTGAATCAGTTATTACTATGATGTTTGTCAAATTGTGATTCTCTGACTTAGGCA
Source organism: Ailurus styani (assembly GCA_002007465.1). NCBI lineage: Eukaryota > Metazoa > Chordata > Mammalia > Carnivora > Ailuridae > Ailurus > Ailurus styani. Next base: position 56,844 of record LNAC01000480.1, read on the forward strand.
TTCTTTCCATATTTATGTGTTGGCGTTGTTCTAAGGAAGAGCTTTTCCTTCTTCACACTTTATCAATCCCTCATTTATATCAGTTATGGGCTCAGGAAATTGTTTTTCAAATGTGTTACAATCCATTATCATCTTCAAAACTTAAATTGTCCCATATTTGCCAGTATTGACCCCTTCATGCTGGCTCCCTCCATGAGGGACATCCCCATTGGTACATCCCCATTAATCTTTCCTAATTTCTGGTGCAGCAAGATTTTTCAGATTCGTCTGGCACTTTCCTTGCTCCAGCTGTGGATTCAGGGCCTCCTAGTTCCTCTTAGCAAAGAATAGTGCTTAGACACCAACATCTGGGTATTAAATACCCATTTTTAAATATACATGTGGCCAGATCTACTAACCATCAGAGCTGCATATTTCAATGTTAAGAAGTTTAAGAAATTGCAGGTATCCCAAGAACGGTGTTGTGCAAAGAGCTCTGGACTTTGCTTCAGGGACCTCGCTGGTGAGTTCTGACTCTACCGTTTGGTGGTAAATCCTCTAACCTCTCCGCATTTACATTTCTTCTTTAAATTAAGGGCATCAGATTAGATTATCTCCAAGGCTCATCCCAGATATGAAACTGTCTGCCTACTTGTACTTCTCTCCTCTCTGCCTCCTCCCCATGCCTGCTGATGAAGCCACTGGAAATGGCAGAATAAAGATCAGAAAGCCAAAGGGACATTTGAACTTCGCATTCTAGCAAGTAAGAAGGTAGAGGGAGGACAGGCTGCTCTTCTGTACCCCTGTCTCAGGTGCAGGTAATGAGCAAAGGCTATGACTGGGGGGTGGGGGGAGGCTGACTTTCAGTCTACATAGCCCGCTTCTTAGCAATCTGTCGTTGGGATAGACTCATTATCAGATCAGGTCCTCTCTCTGGTGGGCTCTCTAGAATCCCCACAGTTTTCATCATTTCTTTCTTTCACATACATTGTTCATTTGCTTTCGCTCCACAGAAGCCTTTCCCTTAACTCCCAGTGTTAGCTGGGCTCTACCTGCCAAGAGGGAACCCACTGCCAAGATGGATCACTCCTCTGGTTGCCTAATTGGTGTCAGCTATTGGTGCCTTTCTACCTGGGCCTCTCTGTGGGACCACTTAGGCTTCCTCATGGCATGGTGGTTAGGTTATTAGTTTGCTGGGGCTGCCATAACCAAATACCTCAGACTGGGTGCCTTCACCAACAGAAGTTTATTTCCTCAGAGTTCCAGAGGCTACAAGTCCAAGATCGAAGTGTTGGCAAGGTCAATGTCATTTGGAGGCTTAGCTTGCAGAGGGTGTCCTCTCGCTTTCCCCACTTCTTTCTTTGTGCATGTCCCTCTCTGGTGTCTCTCCCTCTTCTTATAAGAACATCGGTCATATTGGATTAGGACTCTACCCTAGTGGCCTCATTTCAACTTGCATCTTTAAATACCTTCTCTTCAGAGGAATGTTCCATTTCCTCCCACTTCCATCATAAGAAAAGAGCTGTTCTGTGCCTTCCTCTCCTCACCTGGAAGGACACGGGGCCACCACTAACTAGTTTCTGGGACTCTCTTCTACCTCTTAACCTCTGTTATTTCATGAAATAGTCTCATCTACAAAAGCAGGATTTGAACTGAGATGGTTTTTACAGAGCATCGTTTTATGACCATATGACGTTGTGTATAATATATTCATATGTCTTTAAAATAAACAAACAAACAAATAAATAAATAAATAAGTACCTTCTCCTCATATACCATCACATTCTGGGGTACTTGGGCCTCCAACATTTGGGTTTGGTGGAGGGAAGGAGGCACATAATTCAACCCATAACAGGTTCTAAATAGAGACAGAAAGTAGAAGCCTCTAGTTCCTTAAGACCTGGGCCCCCAAACCTGGCACCACATCATTTCCTCCATATTCTATCAGCCCGTCATAAAGCCCAGATTCAAAGGGAAGGAGACATAGACCTCCACCGCTGGATGGAAGGAGTCAGAGAATTCTGAAGTGATCTTTTAAAAACTACCAGTCTTGCTCTGAGTGTATTGCTGCTCTGAGCTGACCTGGAGCTGGAGAGGCCAGCTCCCTGTTCTCTTTGTCCCAACACTGAATATAAATGGACTTCTCACTCCTTTAATGAAATCTGTCAGTCCTGCCACCCTCGTTGCCACGCTGATATCCTAGGATGCTAAGAATGATATTTGAACTGAGAATTAGTGTTATTTGAAAACCCACTACCAGCTTGCCTACTGGTGCCTGAATGTGTAGCTGTGGTTCATAGTGGGGCGGCTGGAAACCCTAGGGAATGGTAACAAGTCTGCTCTAGTTTTTCTATGTCTTCTTGGTTTATTTTTCATAATGTACTACAAGCTTAAACGTTTTAGAAATTGAAATATGCCGTAAATTTTACTTGTTTCTGCCATTGATTGTCTCATTCACCCCACCTGATGAACAGTGTCCCCCACCCCGCCCCAAACAGATATTTGCCTGTTTTGTTCTCTAATGGACCCCAAGTGCTTACGACCATGTCCAGCACACAGGAGGCACTCAGGAAATACACACTGGATCAAAGTACGGATTGACTTTGTGCTTTGTGACTCTGCATTTTCAGTTGTCTGACTGGTAAAGCCCATTTTCTCTCCGTCGCAGTATAAGCAGGCTGTCCACGAGCTGGTGCGCTGCGTCGCTCTGACGAGAGTTTGCTATGGCGACTCCCATTGGAAACTGGCAGAGGCACACGTTAATCTGGCTCAGGGCTACCTCCAGCTGAAAGGTGAGTTCCTCTCAGACCCGGGAGGATCACCACTCCGTGGGTTTCTGCTCTTTCATGCAAATCTGACTCACACCTTCCAGAAGGATTCATTAGGCTTTCATGAATATTCTCCTGTGCACACATTGAAGAGCCATCTCTTTTCAGAAAGAGTCAATAAGATTTTTTTCTATGATCTATAAAAAGAGAAGGAAGATTTTGGCTCTTTGGATGGCTTTGGAGGACACTTTTTTAAACATTTAAATTCAATTAATTAACATATAATGTATTATTGGTTTCAGAGGTACAGGCCTGTGATTCATCAGTCTTCTATAACACCCGGTGCTCATTACACCACGTGCCCTCCTTAATGTCCATCACCCAGTTACCCCATCCCTCGACCCCCTTTCCCTCCAGCAACCCTCAGTTTGTTCCCTATGATTAAGAGTCTCTTATGGTTTGTCTCCCTCTCTGGTTTCATCTTGTTTTATTTTTTTGGAGGACCCTTTTTCATGATCTTAAAAGTAGGGTTCTTGGGGGAGGATTCGTTAGCTTGGAAGGCATTGTACAAGGGACCCAGTGGAGTAGGGGCCTAAAGTAGGATCCATCCACATTTGTTTTGATGGAGAATGTCTTGCCTGTAAATGACCCCTCGCCTCCCCCCACCCCACCTACAAAAAAATACATAAATAAGAGACTAAATCAAGGTGGTAGAGAACAAAAGGTAATGTATTGGCTCATACAACTTGAAAAACCAAGGGTAAAACTTGCTGTAGACTTAGCCAGATGCAGGCGTTCACACAGTGTCCTCAGTTCTGTTTCTCTTATCCCACTGCTCGGCTCTGTTTTTCTCTGTATGGACTTCACGATTAGCCAGGCTCCACCCACATGACAACAGCAAGGCTTGCAGAAGCTTTAAACTTCCCTCATCAGCATTCCCAGGACAGAAAGAACATCTTTCCACCCAAATCTCAGGATTTGGGGGTTCTAATTGGGCTGACTTGGATGGTATGTCAAAGGCAAGGAATAGTCTGATTGGCGTCCTAGGACTAGGTGTAAAGAATGCATCTCCATATTCCTTTCTTCAGCTGAAGAGCAATGATAATGATGGTGGTGGTACTTAACTTCCCATGATTGATACAGTGAATACATAAAATAACAAGAAGTGGAAAACACCCCAATGCTCAGCACAGAATTACCACCCAATAGATCTGGCTAAATCTGATTATTGACTGGTCCCACCTATTAAATCAGAGACTGCTGGAGCCAGAGGGGACCCTGGAGATCATCTAGTTCAAACGCTAACCCCTTCCTATGTTTTAGATTCAGAGGGAATGAGTGAGCTGAAACAGCTTGCCACAATTTACATTGTTAGTAAGTAGATGGCCCAAGACTCAGACCTAAGATTTTGCACGCCAATGCAAGTGGGCTGGCATCTGGGATTTCAAATGATGCGTTTCTTCCACAGCCTGCTACCTTTTTGCATGATAGTCTTGCTTTCTCAGTTTAAAGTGAAAGCGGCCTCTAGTCTTCATTAAGGTCTTATTGAATGCCAGGTACCAAGCTAACTATCTCCCACGCATGTTCTCATTCATTCTTCATCACAATCCTATATGGAGGGGTAATATTATCATCACTATTTACAGTTAAGGAAGCTGAGGCCAATGTTTCAGAATAAGTGGTGGATCAGGGAACTCATTCTGGGCACTTTGATGTCAGAGCCAGTGTTCTTAAACCTCAGCCCACACAGCCTTGGATAGACTGAGTTCCCCGAGGGAATGTACCAAAGTTGATAATACAGTGCGCCGCTATCTTTTGTAATGTTTCATGCATAACTGGCACTAATAAATTTCTCATAGGTTGATTACACGTGTGCTTTAAAAAAATTAGACAAAATTCTCTGAAGTAATGAGCACTGGGTGTTGTATGCAACTGATGAATCACTAAATTCTACCTCTGCAACTAATAAGACAGTCTATGTTAATTAAATTGAATTTAAACTAAACATTAAAACAAACAGAAAACAATTAGTCAAAATTCTCTAAGAGTTCCCACATGGAGACATACCCTGAATTTTCTTCATCAAAAAATATATATTCTTCTGTTTTATAGACACAGGAACAGAATTAATTTCATATTTTTGAAATTTTCAAATTTCAAATTTGAAATCATTAAAAAATTTTCAAAGTTTTGAATAATATTTATATTAATTTCATATTTTTCAACTTTTTTTAGAGATTTGAGATATGATTTCGTACAGTGGAAAAGCGTAAGATCAGAGGTGCATGGATGTGGGTGGAAGAGAGGATGTTGGTGTGGGGAGGAGGATGGGGGTATGGGGAGGTGAAAAGCTGTGAAACCTAACCGGTGACCCCCAGGGTCACCCTAACCACAAATTAATAAGCCCATGGAAGAACTCTGGGGCACACTGAGGAATTAAAGCTTGGGAGTGGTTATTTTTCTCCTTGTTCCATTTTGTTTCATGTTAGTCAATAACCTTGTAGGAATAAGAGATTGTAGCGTATGACCCCATTCTGTCATTGGAATCACATTTGTGAGTTTTTATAGATTGTCACTGTATTTGTATTATGTTAAAATAAGTCTCTGAAGTTATGATGAGAGATAGACAAGCAGAAGATTCAGAATTTTTAGTATTTCATTAAGATTTCTGTCACAAAGCCAGGATTAAAATTCATGAATATCTTATTTCCTGCCCAGAATGCTATAGTCCTTGCATTCCATTTCTTTTCTTATAATTATTTAGAATATATTTTATATCTAATATTGGTGATGTTTCAAAGTTGTTCAGTTCCCACTCGTTCTGTTTACTTCTAGAAAGGCCATTTGGGAAGAAATGCGTCTTGAGTACCAGGTGGAAACCACTCCTTTGGTTTTTACAGTCAGGACAGTATTTCACGCTGCCCTGATCCATCTCTGTGCGTCACAGCCAATATTTGAAGGAGACCTCATTCGATTTCCCAGCCACAGAGAGCTATAGTCCTGTCCTGCTGACATGAAAGAGAAACTGAGACCTTTTTCTTTGTCCACAGGACTGTCGCTGCAAGCAAAGCAACATGTAGAAAAAGCCAGAGAGATCCTCACCAACTCCATCATGCCTCCCTATCACGACAACACAGATGTTTTCAAGTGTTCGATTGAGCTGTTCCATACCATGGGGAGAGCTTTACTCTCCCTTCAGAAGTATCCTTTTGTTTCCAATCTTTCCACCTAGAAAAGCCCCCCATACTGCTTATGATTAATTTTCTTTTTTTTTAAGATTTTATTTATTACTTTGAGATAGAAAGAGCAAGAGAGAGCACGAGCAGGGTGCAGAGGGGGAAGCAGACTCCCCATTGAGCAGGGAGCCTAAAGCAGGGCTCGATCCCACGACCCTGGGATCATGACCTGAGCAGAAGGCAGACATTTAACCGACTGAGCGCCCCAGGTGCCCCTTTATTTTCAAGTCCAAATCAAAACGTGACTAGTGGCTCAGGAAAGGTGATGGGAAGTTTAAGAACCAAGGATGTCCAGGAACTGGGGGCCCAGAATCTAGAACCATGTGTGAAGTTTCCTGAACACAGCCCAGATTTAAGGAAGCTTCAGAGAATTTGTCAAAGGCAGAGCGACTTGCAAAGGAGCTGCTGCAATGTGGAAGGATTATAAAGGAGGAATGGATAGAAATTCAAGCACGGATCAAATTGTCATCTGCACAGTAAGTTTCCGGTTTAGGACATTTAGAATACATGATGGCCGGTGGTTCTCTGCCAGAAGAATCTGTCTTCAGGCAGAAGGAGTTTCTGCATGATGCTGTGTCAGTGGCTTCTCCGTGGCCATTGTCCAGATGCAAAAGAGGACTATGGTCATGTCACAGCAGTCACAACCAAGACACAGTGACACTTTTTTTAAAAATAAGATTTTATTTATTTATTAGAGTGAGAGAGAGAGCATGCATGCACATAAGAGAGAGAGAGACCAGGAGGAAAGGGAGAAGCAGGCTCTCCCCAGGACCCTAAGATCATGACCTGAGCTGAAGGCAGACACTTAACTGACTGAGCCACCCAGGCATCCCCATCAGTGACACTGTTCACTAAATGAGGTGGTGCTGACACATTCACCTCTGGATCCTAGAGTTCTGGTGTCATTCTCTTGACTTTCTGTTTCTTGTCTGCTCTCCTGGACCTCTCCTCTGTGTTTTTTGTTTGTTTGTTTTTAAGATTTTATTTATTTATTTGACAGACAGTGAGAGAGGGAACACAAACAGGGAGAGTGGGAGAGGGAGAAACAAGCTTCCCACTGAGCAGGGAGCCCGATGTGGGGCCCAATCCCAGGACTGGGATCATGACCTGAGCTGAAGCCAGATGCTTAACTGACTGAGCCACCCAGGCACCCCCCTCCTCTGTGTTTAAATCACCATGTATTTCATACCATAGAGATGAAGAAGATATTTATAATATGCATAACTGGGAGAGAGCTCATATCTAGAATCTGTTAAGAAATCCTATATATCAATAAAGACAAGCAACTGAATAGAAAAGTGAGCAAGAGACTTCACCAAAAAAGGATGCCCACATAGCTAATAAGCATACTAAATGTTCTACCTCATCAGTCATCAGGGAAGTGAAAATTAAAGTCATGAGCTACTACCACCGCTCCACTAGAATGGCTAAAAATTTTTTTAATCTTTTTTTAATTATGTTAAATTAGCCAACATATCATCATTAGTTTTCGGTGTAGTGTTCAATGATTCATTAGTTGCGTATAATACCCAGTGCTCATCACAACACGTGCCCTCCTTAATACCCACCAGCTGATTACCCCATCCCCCCACCCTCCTTCCCTATGCAACCCTCAGTTTGTTTCCCCAGAGTGGAGTCTCTCATCTCCCTCTCTGATTTCTTCCCATTTAGTTTTCCCTCCCTTCCCCTGTGATCCTCTGTGCTATTCCTTGTGTTTCACATATGAATGAAACCATATGATAACTGACTTTCTCTGCTTGACTTATTTCACTTAGCATAACCTCCTCTAGTTCCATCCATGTTGATGCAAAAGCTGGATATTCATCCTTTCTGATGGTTGAGTAATATTCCATTGTATACATGGACCACATCTTCTTTATCCATTCATCTGTTGAAGGGCATCTCGGCTCCTTCTACAGTTTGGCTACTGTGGACATTGCTGCTATGAACATTGGGGTGCACATGCCCCTTTTCACTACATCTGTATCTTTGGGGTAAATACCTAGTAGTGCAATTACTGAATCATAAGGTTGGCTAAAGTTTTTTGAAAGACTGATAATATCAAGTGTTGCTAAGGATGTCAGACTCTTAAATACTTTCTCATATGTTGTTTAGAATATATTTGGTATAACTGCTTTAGAAAACTGGCTTTATCTTCAAAATTTGAATGTTCATCTACTCTCTGACACAGCAGTATCACATAAATAGAACAGAAATGCACACATATGTTCAACAAAAGACAGCCAAGAATGTCCAAAGCTACATTATTTGTAATAGCCGAGAATCAGAAACAACCCAGCTGTTCATCAAAAGTGGAATAGATAAAAGTGTGATCTGTTCATACAAAGGAAATGATCAAACTGCTCCCCTGCTTCCCATCATGGATGACTCTCACACAAAATGTGTCGTGCAAGAAGCCAGACCAAAGAATTCATACTGGATGATTCCGTTTATGTAATGAGAGGAGGGAGAGAGTAATCACTGGGAGGGCCTGCCAGTCCAGAATTTCTTCCCGCCCAGAAGTAGGTGTTCTATCTTGTATTGTAAGACAGGAAATAAGCAAATCGGAGGGCCAAGATATGATATTTGTTGCATCTGTTGAAACCTAACTAATGGTCCGAGAACTTTATGTCCAGTGGTGTTGCTACAAAAAGAGGGTAAACTATCCGCCTCCACGTCTTTCCAAATAGCAGTACCAAATCCTGCCAGCAGATGGCGCGCCTCGTACACATCTGTGCTGAATACCCAACAAGAATGTAAGTTAATGTTTCCAGCTATCCTACAGTTACTTTGTGTTTAGCTGAGTTGTTTTAAATTTCACCACTTCTTTCAGTCCTGGTTCTTTACAATGACATACTCACTGGAACTTGCATGTTTCAACCTCATGGTTTTCATTTGATCACTCTGCTTCGTTTCCTCATTGAATTAGTATTTTGCCTACCCAGAGCTGCTTTAGAAATTTACAAGGCTTTGTACATTTCTGCTTATATTCACAACCACAAGGGGCTTTTCTTTTACCAGGTCTTGATCATAGAAGACCAGGATAATTTCTCAGGCAGTTCTCATGGGATTTGTGTTCCTCTTAAAAGGGTATCTTTCATGCATCCTTTTCCTCCTTCTGCCTCTCCTTTTATGGTACCCATCAGGCCAGGCTGGTTCTTTTCTCCTTGGGCTGACAGATAAATGCTGCCGGGTGACTCATGCTCCGTGCCTTCTATCCCTGACAAGGCTTTAGCATTTACCTGTCCCCCTCTGTTCTACTGCTACTTCTTATTCACTACTTATTCATTAACTTTGGAGAGTGAGTTCAAAACATGTTCCCATGCAGCCCCTTGTTTTTCTAAATGTGATGGAGAAACTCGCTAGTGAAAATGGGCAAACCCAGGGCGCCTGGTGGCTCAGTGGGTTAAAGCCTCTGCCTTCAGCTCAGGTCATGATCTCAGGGTCCTGGGCTTGAACCCCGCTTCGGGCTCCCTGCTCAGTGGGGAGCCTGCTTCCTCCTCTCTCTCTGCCTGCTTCTCTGTCTCTGTCTACTTGTGATCTCTCTCTCTATATCAAATAAATAAATAGAAGAAAAAAAAAAAAGAAAATGGGCAAACACTTCCCCTATATTAGGAATTATTTTCTTTTTTTATTTTATTTATTTATTTTTAATTCTTTGCCCCAGGGGTACAGATCTGTGAATCATCAGGCTTACATCTTTCACAGCATTCACCAAAGCACAAACCCTCCCCAATGTCCATAAGCCATCCACCCTATCCCTACCCTTCCACCCCCCAGTAACCCTCAGTTTGTTTTGTGAGATTAGGAGTCTCTTATGGTTTGTCTCCTTCCCCATCCCATCTTGTTTTAAGAATTATTTTCTACTCCAGTTACCACTGCTCTAGAATGTGTGACCTGTCTAGGTTTTCCCAGGGACCATGTAACAGGTCATCTTTGGAGTCTTCCAACGTTTGCTCAGTGAGCACTTGGCCTGGTGTTGCTGGGCTGACTAGCTCTCAGTGCACTTGGGATAACTAGAACATCAATAGGACGCCTCCTGTATCTCGAAGGAATGTGAAGTGGTGTAGTCAACAATGTGGGCTTTACAATCAGGTAGCCCTGAGTTCAAATCAGCATCCATTCTACCCTCCCAACTGTAGGACTGTGGGCAAGTCCCCCACTCTCCTCTCCTGTTAAGGAAGGAATGATCAGACCTCCAAGGTTTGCTGTGATGAAATAGACCACATATTAAAGCATCTGCGTATATGGTAGACCCTTTTTTTTTTTAGATTTTATTTTATGTATTTATTTTTAAAAGAGTAAGAGTGTGCATGCATATGCAAGTGGAGGTGGGGGTTGGAATGGGGCAGGAGGAGGGGCAGAGGAAGAGAGAGAATCTTAAGTAGGCTCTGGTTCTCATGACCCTGAGATCATGACCTGACCTAAAATCCAGTCAGTTGCCCAACCGATTGAGCCCCCCAGGTGCCCCAAGATTTTATTTTTTAAAGTGATCTCTGCACCCATGGTGGGGCTCAAACTCATGACCCCGAGATCAAGAGTCACATGCTCTACAGACTGAGCCAGCCAGGAGCCCCAGTAGACCCTTTTTTAAGAAGTAGTTATTATAGTCACTATCCAATGAGACATTTCTCTTTGTGCAGTTTCATCTCGGAAATTGGTTTTAAACCATGTACTTACATCACAGACTAAGATTCTGTACTTCAAGACTGCCCCCAGTGTGCAATATTCTTTCCTGTTCTTGTCTGTGACTTGGGAAAGGCTAAGCATTCTTCGTCTTTGCTTTTGTGAACCATCTAAGCTAAAATTAAGATAGTCTTATGTTTTTATTTTTAACCTTGACTCTGTTTCTTTGTCATGCTTCTTTCTGATACAGTATAGTCATGAGATTTGGAAAGTGATTCTAACATAAGCTTTGCTAAGAGGAAAGGAGATGAGGAAAGTTTCTCCCTTGGCTGGTACTTCTTGGGAAGGGGTAGAAGGTAATGGAATAAACAGTGGCCTGTGGGACCCCGTGTATCTGCCTGTCACCACCTCATTGGTATGCTGAAATTCGATTTAGTTCCATAGGCTTCCCCATAAAGTATCCCTAGTGGCTTTTACTGAAAATTTTTGATATTTCAGTAATCACCTTTACTCTCTTACTTTTAGATCCTACAGTGTTCAAACCAGTTATCTCTAAATCTTGCTTTCAGGACTCAGCCAAATTTTTTTACGTACCTGGAGGTCCTTGGTGTCTAAGCTTGTACCTCTGTAGATGTGTTTCTTTAAAGGACCCCCTTCTCTGCATCTCTTTTTTGTGTATAAAGGCTCTGACGAATGCTTGTGTGTTCAAAGCCCTGCTTCTCCCTTTTCTTCTCCGGGAAATGCCCTGTTCTTCTCCAGAGATGTTTACTCGGTTCAGTTCCGCCCCGGGACACTATTTGCCTGGCAAGCCTTATGCTTGTTTCACAAAGAAAGAAATGATTTATTTTTTTTTCTGGTGCTCTTCTTTGTCCTATATTCCTTTGATTAAAGAAATGCACTTCCCTTATACAAAATCTGAGTTTTGAAAAATCAGGGTTTTTTTTTTTTTAATGCAGAGAAGCACAATACCTCATGTGGCACAGGTTACCTTCATATACTTTATCTGCTTTCTATTTCTTGAATCCCTTAAAGTTTAAAATTTCATAGTGCATATTTTTATCTTTCCCTTTCTAACGCCTCCTTATAATACACATTTCCTTAACTCCTTCTAATACACAGTTCCTTACACAACTACAAATAATAACAATGGTTTTAGGCAACCACACCAGCCACTAACTCTTGACTACCTTCTGTGTTAGGCTCTTGCAAAGCGCCTTTTAGACCAGGTCTCATTTAGTCCTATGTGCTGGGCACTCTTCCTCGTGCCACTTTCAAATGGAGCAATCGAGGGGATAGGAGGTCATTTCCCAGGGTCACACAGCTGGGAATGGCAGAGCAGAGCCAGGTCTACCAAACTCGGGTGTCCGGGCCCCTCACCACGTCCCAGATCGCATATTCGCTGTGCAGAACAGAGACCCGACAATACGGTCTACTGAGCAAAGCCTTTAGCTGTGTGTGCCAGAGGGTAGGCAGAGAGATCCAGATGTAAGCCTTTTCTCCCTCTGGCTCTAGAAAATCCCACTTGTCCTCTTTCTGGAGTGATTTCATGAGATTCCGATTATCAGCAACCTTCCGACAAATCCCTTGCTTTTCATTGTTGCACTGTATTCTTGCCAAATTCCGGAGCTTTTATTTATTTATTTTTAACGATTTTATTGATTTGAGAGACAAAGAGAGCATGAGTCGGGGGAGAGGCAAAGGCGAAGGGAGAGGGAGAAGCAGCCTCCCTGCTGACCAAGGCTGGATTCCAGGGCCCATGATCCCAGGGCTGAAGACCTGAGCTGAAGGCAGACGCTTCACCAGCTGAGCCACCCAGGCGCCCCCAGATTCCAGAGCTGCTAAAAGGAGACTCTCTGTTGTCTTCGTGATACCAAAGAGATTGCATTGGTTTGTGGCCTGTTGAAACAAGTCTCCATCCCCGTGAGATCTTCTGAAGCCCATTCGAAATGAGATAGTGTCTCATCACGCGCTCTGGGGAATTACTGTGGATGTATTTTCATTCAATAAAATATGTTGTGGTTGAAGTTGTGGACCTGCCAAATTCACATGCTGCCACATTCTGTTGTTCAAAACTCCCTATCTTTTCATCTGTCTGGTGTTTCCTAAAGCTGCCTAAACATATTATGGGCACGCTAGACAATAAATCCTCAAAGTGTTCCCGGCAGGCAGAGGAAAGGGGAAAAGGAGACAATGTTGCCATCCCAAACATTACACAGGAGCAAATGGAGACAGAGCAGATTACTTGAAATTGCCTGAGGCTCTAAGTGAGTTGGCAGGCGGGGGCAAGGCTCAGGTGTAGACATTCCCTGATACAGTACCCCCTCCATTCCTTTTTTATTAGATATATTGTGAAGCTAAAGTCATCTTATTTCCTATTTTGTCTTTTCTTTTACGTGAACAGCATACCCTCAATGAGCTCCAGAAGGCTCATTGCAGATACGTTAGCTTGCTAAGCCTCTGTTCCTGGGTCATGTGGGTGCCAGGAGCCCGGGACAGAGTGTCAGCAGCAGCCTCAAGGGGCGGGGCCTAGAACGTGCTTCATTCTTAGCACACACTAAACAAGAGAGGGTTGCATTTGCTCATCTTTGGAACAGCGTAAAGGTGCAGATACTGTTAGCAAATACATACACACTCCCAAGTTTACCAAATAGGACATTTCAGGTATGTGGAGGCCTGTTCTGTGTCCTTCCCAATCCCGTGTTCTTCCCCCCACCCCCCAACATTACAGGCAATCATTATGCTTAATTTAGTGTTTTTCATTCCTCTGAATGTATGTGTGTATGTATATTCATATGTATGTATGTGTATATATGTATGTGTATATATGTATATATAGCAATGAAAATATACAGTATCATTTCTCATTTTTTAAACTTTCTATGTATGTTTCCTTCTGTAGCTTGCTTCCCCCCCAATTACATTTGTATTTTTGAGATGTACCCATGTCGGCTGTTACATAGATCTCTTCATTTTATTTATTTATTTATTTATTTATTTATTTATTTATTTATTTGACACAGAGAGAGAGATTACAGGTAGGCAGAGAGGCAGGCAGAGAGACAGGGAGAGGAGGAAGCAGGCTCCCTGCTGAGCAGAGAGCCCAATGCGGGCCTTGATCCCAGAACGCTGAGATCATGACCTGAGCTGAAAGCAGAGGCTTTAACCCACTGAGCCACCCAGGCGCCCTTTTTTATTTATTTTTAAAGTAGGGGTCCCCACCCAGCATGGACCCCATCACGGGGCTTGAATCACAACCCCAAGATCATGACCTGAGCTGAAATCAAGAGTCAGATGCTTTACCAACTGAGCCACCGAGGTGCCCTCCTAGTCTTTTGATTTTAAACCCACACATTGTGTTTTATCCATCAGACTTTCCATTGATTTAATCATCAGTGCTCACAGGGCAAACATGTAAATTCAGTGGGATAAAATTCCAATTTCGCTCTTGCACATGTCTCTTTGGCACATGTTCAATATTATCTCTGAGGTCTGTGCCCAAGAGTGTAATTACTTACTTGACAAATAGCCACATTCTCAGCTTGACCAGGTTCGCCAAACACCAATCTATGCTCTCACCAGTAGGATATGGAAATTCCCCATTACTCCACATCCTTGCCAACACTTGTTAGCAAATACATACAGACCTCTTATCTGTGCCAATCATATGGTTTCTTTAACTGCCTTTCCCTAATAGCGAGGTTGAAGATCTTTTCAAGTTTGCTGGACATTTGGAAACCATATTCTGTGAATTGTCTGTTCGTATCTTTTGCTCATTTTTTAATTGGGCTGTTTGCATTTTCCTTATTAATTTGTAGACATTCTTGATATTTCTGAGAAGTCATTTGCTGCTTACATATATTGTATGCATTCCCAAGGTGCAGTTTGGTCTTTTCACCAAAAACTTTGCAGTTTTTATTTTTAAGGTGACTCAATTTACCCAACTTTTCTGTTCTGATTTATATTTTTTCTATCTTATTTTAAAAAGTCCCTCTCTATCCATAGTCATGGAATTACTTTTTCTTATATTTTTTTCTCAAACATATCAAAGTTTTGGTTTTTAAATTGAGGCCTCTCTAATCCACTTAGAACTTTCATGTACATAGTGTGAGGGATCTAATTTTTTTCCCCTGTGGATGACCTAAGTAAGGTAAGTCATTCAGCTACAAGAGAAAGAAGGACTCAGGGTTTGAAGAATTCAGTGGTTTTAAACTTGGGGCCAATAATAGGCTGAGAAAAAATCTTTTAAGTTCAGAGGGTTCAGAAATGGCAACAGGTCACCTTCAAGTATGGATGCCTTGTGTGTGATTGTGTCCCTTTGGGGCTGGCCTGTTGCTAAGTTCAGTCGGTTGCATGTCATGGGATGCGTGAGATATGATTTCTTTTTATTTATTTATTTTATTTATTTATTTTTATTCTTTGCCCAAGGGGTACAGGTCTGTGAATCATCAGGCTTACATCTTTCACAGCATTCACCAAAGCACAAACCCTCCCCAGTGTCCATAACCCATCCACCCTATCCCTACCCTCCCACCCCCCAGTAACCCTCAGTTTGTTTTGTGAGATTAGGAGTCTCTTATGGTTTGTCTCCTTCCCCATCACATCTTGTTTCATTATTTTTCCCTCCCTACCCCCCACGACCCCCCACCGTGCCCCTCAAGTTCCTCATATCAGAGAGATCATATGATAATTGTCTTTCTCTGATTGACTGATTTCACTCAGCATAATACCCTCCAGTTCCATCCATGTCGTTGCAAACGGCAAGATTTCGTTTCTTTTGATAGCTGCATAATATTCCATTGTATATATATACCACATCTTCTTTATCCATTCATCTGTTGATGGACATCTAGGTTCTTTCCATAGTTTGGCTATTGTGGACATTGCTGCTATAAACATTCGGGTGCACGTGCCCCTGAGGATCACTACCTTTGTGTCTTTAGGATAAATACCCAGTAGTGTAATTGCTGGGTCGTAGGGTAGCTCCATTTTCAACTTTTTGAGGACTCTCCGTACTGTTTTCCAGAGTGGCTGCACCAGCTTGCATTACCACCAACAGTGTAGGAGGGTTCCCCTTTCTCCGCAACCTTGCCAACATCTGTTGTTTCTTGACTTGTTGATTTTAGCCGTTCTGACTGGTGTGAGGTGGTATCTCGCTGTGGTTTTAATTTGTATTTTTCTGATGCTGAGTGATGTTGAGCACTTTCGCATGTGTCTGTTGGCCATTTGGATATCTTCTTTGGAGAAATGTCTGTTCATGTCTTCTGCCCATTTCTTGACTGGGTTATTTGTTTTATGGGTGTTGAGTTTGAGAAGCTCTTTATAGATTTTGGATACTAGCCCTTTATCTGATATGTCATTTGCAAATATCTTCTCCCATTCTGTCAGTTGTCTTTTGGTTTTGTTGACTGTTTCCTTTGCTGTGCAAAAGCTTTTAATCTTGATGAAGTCCCAATAGTTCATTTTTGCCCTTGCTTCCCTTGCCTTTGGTGAGGTTCCTAGGAAGAAGTTGCTGCGGTTGAGGTCGAAGAGGTTGCTGCCTGTGTTCTCCTCGAGGATTTTGATGGATTCCTTTCTCACATTGAGGTCTTTTATCCATTTTGAGTCTATTTTTGTGTGTGGTGTCAGGAAATGATCCAGTTTCATTTTTCTGCATGTGGCTGACCAGTTTTCCCAACACCATTTGTTGAAGAGACTGTCTTTTTCCCACTGGACATTCTTTCCTGCTTTGTCGAAGATTAGTTGACCATAGAGTTGAGGGTCCATTTTTGGGTTCTCTATTCTGTTCCACTGGTCTATGTGTCTGTTTTTGTGCCAGTACCATACTGTCTTGATGATGACGGCTTTGTAATAGAGCTTGAAATCTGGAATTGTGATGCTGCCAACTTTGCTTTTTTTTTAACATTCCTTTGGCTATTCGGGGTCTTTTCTGGTTCCATATATAAATTTTAGGATTATTTGTTCCATTTCTTTGAAATAAATTGCTGGTATTTTGATGGGGATTGCATTAAATGTGTAGATTGCTCTAGGTAGCATAGACATTTTCACAATATTTATTCTACCCATCCATGAGCATGGAATGTTTTTCCACTTCTTTGTGTCTTCCTCAATTTCTTTCATGAGTACTTTATAGTTTTCTGAATACAGATTCTTTGCCTCTTTGGTTAGGTTTATTCCTAGGTATCTTATGGTTTTGGGTGCAATTGTAAATGGGATTGACTCTTTAATTTCTCTTTCTTCTGTTTTGTTGTTGGTATATAGAAATGCAACTGATTTCTGTGCATTGATTTTATATCCTGACACTTGACTGAATTCCTGTATGAG
>LNAC01000480.1:77783-164801 GCA_002007465.1 Ailurus styani
GTCCCTCCCGTCTCCTGGTCTCCGGCTGCTCTCCGAGCTCACCCGGCCTGTGACCAAGTGTCTCTATCTCTGGCACGGCCCGGTTTAGAATCTCCGAACCCGGCAGATTCCTGCAGCCGCTCCTGCACCGCTCCTCCCGGAGGAGGAAGGTGAGTCTCTCCGTGTCTGCCGGCCGTGGGGTCCCCGCTCACAGATCAGTGGCCCGGCTGTGCTTCAGATCACAGCCCAAGGTAACCCCGAGCTGAGAGACACCTCAGCTCAGCTCCGTCTCTCCCGCCAGCTTCTCTCTGAGACCTGGGAGCTCGGTCGCGCTCAGACACCCCTGGTCTTTTTGTGTCCCCGTGGGTCCTGAGACCACACTGTCCCTGCAGGGGTTTCACCCCCCGCTTGGTCTCTGGGGTGACGTCCCTCAGTGGAGCCGACTTCTAACAGTTCCGAGTCTGTGCTCCGCTGCTCGCTCCCTTGCCGGCAGCCGGCCCCTCCCCCCGGGGTCTATCTTCCCGTCGCCTCAGATTCACTTCTCCGCACATCCTACCTTCCAGAAAGTGGTCGATTTTCTGTTCCTAGAATTGCTGCTCTTCTTCTCTTCGATCTCAGGTAGAATTTGTAGGTGTTCAGCATAGTCTGGTAGCTCTCTGGGTGAATTCCTGGGACCTGATGATAATCGGTCTCCTACTCCTCCGCCATCTTGCCGCTCCTCCCCTCGTGAGATGTGATTTCATTTGGACATTTGCGTTTCAAAGGCAAAACCGTGGCCAGTAAAAGTCACGTGTTTGTTCCTGCTATAAATTTGTGGGCTTCTGGGTCTCCATCTCAATGATATTCAAATTAAATTTCCAGGCAGGAAGATAATAGAAAGTGGGACTTGAGCACAGTGTGATTTAAAAAAAAAAGAAAAAAAAAAGGTGCTCCCATGTCAAATTAGCTGCACTGGGTGAGTATACCCAGTGTTTTTCTATTAGGGGGCTGAAGGAAGAGAAACCTCCAGGCCTAGAGTTGGCCAGCAGGGGTTCCACATTAGTTTGCAAGGGCTGTTGTAACTAAGTACCACCCACTAGGTGATGTGAACAACGGAAAGGTCTTCTCTCATAGCGCTGGAGGCTGGAAATCTGACCTCAAAGTGTCAACCAGAACTGAAACAGAGCCTCCCTCCCAGGTTCTGGGGGGTTCCTGGTAACCTTTGGTGTTCCTTGGTTTATGGATGCATCACCCCAATCTTGCCTCATCTTCACGTGGCCTTCTCCCTCTGTGTGTGTCTTTGTGTCCTTTTTGTAAGGACACAAGTCATATTGGATTAGGGGTCCCCCTACTCTAGTATGACATCTTCTTAACGTAACTGGTTATATCTACAACAATCTTATTCCCAAATAAAGTCACATTCTCAAGTGCTGGAGGTGAGGACTTGAACATATGAATTTGGCTGGAAGTGTATAATTCAAGCCCTAATGATTTCCTACAAGGTTTCCTTTATTCCACCTTTTATAAAATTTCAGCAACTTCCCCAAGCTTTAACTGGATCAGTAGTCTATAATATTCTTGCTACCAAATCGATGTGAAAACATGTGCTTTTTTTTTTTAAGATTTTTGTCCTAAACTTTATTCTGGAATCAATGAGAATTAAGGTATGAACTACAGCCTCAGAGTCTCTCAGCTGATAGATTTGTATTTGTAGGTTGTTTCTTCCTCCCTCCTTCCCTCTTTAGCTTCTCCTTCCTTCCCTCAGGCAGTTAGCACCCACATTGTGTCAGACACTACAAGGTGCTGAGATCCTAAGACCAATGAGGCAGCCTTGGACTCTACCTTCATAGAGCCCAGCACTAAAAAGATTGGCATGAAGTTACCAGGCAGTTATAATGTAGAATGTCGGGGGGGGGGGGGGTTTCTTGATAGGGGGGGGTTTATAGTCCAAGGGGGCNGGGTTTCCTGATCAAGGGAGGTTCACAGCTCCATGGGAGCGCAGTCAGGTGTTCATGGAAGCACCCAACCCAGCCTGGGGTGTCAGGGAACAGAGCAGGGATCAAGAAGAGAAAGCCAAGTGCCCAAGCCTCATCATTTAAGGAGGCACTCACTCTCAGATGCCCACCCTACACTTGCCTGCCCCTGAGAGTGAGTGCCACTTTAAATGGTGTGTCCTCCATATCTCTCTGGTCCCACTCTCTTCCTGGCCCTTGTCAGGGAAGCCTTCCTAAAGGAGGAGACTGCTAAGCTAAAACTAAAAGAGGAATAATAGTTAGGAAAATGAATGGAAGCTTGTCAGGCAGAGATGGAAGAAAGAAAGAACATTCCAGCTAGAAGGCCCAGCAAACACCCAAGGGAAAGATCCACACAAAGGGGGAGCTGAAAGGAGACTGGCATCAGGGAAGTCAGAGGGGAAGGTTTAGGTGACATTCGAAGGTCATCTGAACTCATTAAGTCCAGGGAAACTCAAGTCCTGGCAAAGCCACTGTCCCCTCTGTGCCACCTGTACATGGTTGGATGAGGGAGAGAGTCTTTGTGAGAATGGAAAAGGTGACCTCTCTTCTGGGCAAAGATAGCTTTGGGTCTAAGTGCACAGTTCATTCTGCAGAGTGTGGGCTGGGCTGAAACTCCCATTTGCCCTCTCGGGGAGGTGTCCATCAGAACTTAGGCACAGAGAAAGGAGCAGGAGTCTGTGGGTGCAAAGCCAGACCCTGCAGGCAGGAGTTTGACCTCCTTAGTGCTGGACGAGGACTCCAAAACCGTGCCCCAGGTGGCCTGGTGGGCAGCCATCAGCTTGGCTGGGGGATTGGCTCTTCTATTCTAGCCCATCTTTAACACACTCTGAATTCTGCTCATCTAGGTAACTTTGGAAGCTATATACAATTTACCTTTCTTCTGTAACTCTGTAACTCACCAGTCCTCAAACTAATTTCCTTAACCACAGCTTATTGGCTTGAAACAATCAGCCAAAGGAAAAAGATCCTGGGTTTATCACCAGTTTCTGGATTCTTCCATATTTGCATTCCCCAGAGGTCATAATAAAAATATATTAACATATTTAAGTTTACAGAGTATTTACCAGAATACAACATTAAGAATGATTTTCTGTGGCTTTTCTCTCCAAGAATTTCTTGCTTTCTCAATACGATTATACTTTTCATAGACCTAGGCCTTCCCCCAGGGGACCCCAGCCTTAGAGCTCATCAGGAAACATGCTTACAGCTCTGAAAGAGAAGAGCGAGGCCTGTAGCTCAGTGTCCCAGCCCACTTTATGGCCTCCTCTTGGGAATGCCCGTTGCCAAGTGTCAGGTGCTTCAGCACCCACAGCATTCCCCTCTCTCCTAATCTCTGCCCTAAAACAGGTGGGTGGTTTGCCTAATCATGCAGGACCAATTTAAAGCCAAAGCACACGTCTTTTTCTGACCTGCTTTGTGCTGGTCAGCTATGACTGGCTCAAAGATGATATTAAGAGAAAAATATTTTGATTTTTGTTTAACGTTATTACAATTATTTTTTTTTAAAGATTTTATTTATTTATTTCACAGAGGGAGAGAGATCACAAGGAGGCAGAGAGACAGGGAGAGAGAGAGAGGGGGAAGCAGGCTCCCCGCTGAGCAGGGAGCCCGATGCGGGCCTCGATCCCAGGACCCTGAGATCATGACCTGAGCCGAAAGCAGAGGCTTTAACCCACTGAGCCACCCAGGCGCCCACAATTATTTTTTAAACAAAAATTCACTAGCTTTATGGGTACCACTAAATCATATCTATATTTAGTTTGACTTCCAAATGTTCACAGATTTTTTAAAGGACAGATTTATTGAGCTGTAATTAACATACCATACAATTCACCCAATTGAAATACACAATTTGGTGGTTTTCAGTATATTAACAAGAGTTGTGCAGGCATACCACAGTCATTTTGACTTTTTCATCCCATCAACAATCTTCAGTATATTAACAAGAGTTGTGCAGGCATACCACAGTCATTTTGACTTTTTCATCCCATCAACAATCTTTATTACCATGTTCTCCCAGCCCCTGACAGCTACTAATCTTATTTTCTGTCTCTGTGGATCTGCCTATTTGGGACTTTTCATGTACATGGAATCATACAATGTGTAGCCTTTTGTGGCTTGCCTTTCCTTTTTCTTTTTCTCTCTCTCTTCTTCTTCTTCTTCTTTTTTTTTTTTTTTTTTTTTTTTTTTTTTTTTGTTAACACAGTGTTAGTTTCAGGTGTACAATAGAGTGATTCAACACTTCCATACATCACCTGGTGCTCATCTCAACAAGTGCCCTCCTTCATCCCCATCACCTATTTTATCCACTCCCCATCCACCTCCCCTCTGGCAACCATCAGTTTGTTCTCCAGAGTTAAGAGTCTGCTTCTTTTTTTTTTAATTAAAAAAAATTTAAAGATCTTTTTATTTTAAAGATTTTTATTTATTTATTTGAGTGAGAGCAAGCACAAGCAGGGGGAGGACAGAAGGAGAGGGAGAAGCAGACTCCCTGAAGCAGGGAACCCAATGAGGGGCTCAATCCCAGGACCTCAAGATCACTACCTGAGCCAAAGGCAGATACATAACTGACTGAGCCACCCAGGCGCCCAGAGATTTTTTGTTAAGTAATCTCTACACCAACTGTTGAGCTCGAACTTACAACCCCAAGATCAAGAGTCACATACTGTACCCACTGAGCCAGCTAGGCACCCCAAGAGTCTGTTTCTTGATTTGTCTCTCTCTTTTTTTTCCCCCTTTGCTCATTTGTTTTGTTTCTTAAATTCCACATATGAGTTCAGTCATATGGTATTTGTCTTTCTCTGACTGACTTACTTTGCTTAGCATTTTCATTATACTTTCTAGCTCCATCCACATCACTGCAAATGGCAAGATTTCATCCTTTTTATGGCTGAATGATATTCCATTGTAATTATGTACCACAGTCATCAATCAGTGGACATATGGAGCTGTTTCCACAATTTGGCTATTGTAATTAATGCTGCTATAAACATGGAGTGCATGTATCCCTTTGAATTAGTGTTTTTGTATTCTTTGGCTAAGTACCCACTAGTGGGATTGCTGGTTGGTAGGGTAGCTCTATTTTTAACTTTCTGAGGAACCTCCATACTGTTTTCCACAGTGGCTCTACCAGTTTGCATTCCCACCAACAGTGTGCGAGTGTTCCTCTTTTCCACATCCTCACCAACAACAGTTGTTTCTTGTGTTGTTGATTTTAGCCATTTTGACAGGTGTGAAGTGGTATCTCATTGTGGTTTTGATTTGTATTTCCCTAATGGTGCGTGGTGGTGAACATCTTTTTATGTGTCTGTTGGCCATCTGTATATCTTCTTTGAAGAAATGTCTGTTCCTGTCTTCTGCCCATTTTGTAATTGGATTATTCATTTTTTGAGTGTTGAGTTTTATAAGTTCTTTATATATTTTGGATACTAACCCTTAATTGGATATGTCATTTGCAAATATCTTCTCCCATTCCCTACATTGACTTTTAGTTTTGTTGATTGTTTTCTCCACCGTGCAGAAGCTTTTTATTTTGATGCAGTCCCAATAGTTTATTTTTGCTTTTGTTTCCCTTGTCACAGGAGACATATCTGGAAAGAAGTTGCTTTAGCCAATGTCAAAGAAGTTACTGCCTGTATTCTTTTCTAGGATTTTTTTTATTTCGGGTCTCGCATTTACATCTTTAATCCATTTTTAATTTATTTTTGTGCGTGGTGTAAGTAAGTGGTCCAGTTTCATTCTCTCACTGCTTTTTTTAAGATGTATTTATTTATTTTAGAGAGAGAGCAAACAAACAGGGGGAGGGGCAGAGGGAGAGAGAGTCTTTAGCCGACTCTGCACTGAGTGCAGAGCACAAGGAGGGGCTTGATCCTACGACCCTGAGATCATGGCCTGAGCTGAAACCAAGACACAGATGCTTAACTAACTGAGCCACCCTGGTGCCCCCAGTTTTATTCGTCCGCATGTTGCTGTCTAGTTTTCTCAACACCATTTGTTGAAGAGACTGTCTTTCTTCCATGACATATTCTTTCCTGCTTTGTGCAAGATTAATTGACCCTAGAGTTGTGGGTTTATTTCTGGGCTTTCTATTCTGTTCCATTTTTGCCCTTACCACACTCTTTTGATTACTGCAGTTTTATAATATGACTTGAAGTCTGAAATTGTGATGACTCCAGCTTTGCCTTTCTTTTTCAAGATTGCTTTGGCTATTTGGGGTCTTTTATGGTTTCATACAAATTTTAGGATTTTTCTTGTTCTGTGAAAAATGCTGTTGTATTTTGATAGGGATTTCCATTTATTTGTGTTGTCTTCAGTTCCTCTCATCAGTATTCTAGAGTATTCAAGTACAAGTCTTTTACCTCTTTGGTCAAGTTTATCAATTGATATCTTATTTTTAGTGCAGTTGTGAGTGGGACTGTTTTCTTAATTTCTTTTTCTGCTGCTTCATTATTGGTGTATAGAAATGCAATGAATTTCTCTACATTCATTTTGTATCCTGCAGCTTTACTGAATTCATCAGTTACAGAAGTTTTTGATGGAGAGTTTGGGTTTTTTTATATATGATATCACGTCATCTGCACATGGTGAAAGTTTTACTTCTTCCTTGCTGATTTGGATGCCTTTTATTTCTTTTTGTTGTCTAATTGCTATGTCCAAGACTTCCAGTACTGTGTTGAATAAAAGTGGTGAGAGTGGGCATCCTTGTCTTTTTCCTGATGTTGGGGAAAAGCTCTCAGTTTTTCTCCATTAATGATGATTCTAGTTGTGAGGTTTTCATATATGGCCTTTATTGTGTTGAGCTATGTTCTCTCATATCACGAGTGGATGTTGTACTTTGTTAAATGTTTTTTCTGAATCTATTAAAATTATCATGTGGTTCTAATCCTTTCTCTTATTGATGTGATGTATCACGTTGATTGATTTGTGAATATTGGACCACCCTTGCAGCCCAGGAATAAATCCTACTTGATTGTGGTGAATGATTTTTTAATGTGTTGTTGGATTTGGTTTGCTAGTATTTTGTTGAGGATTTTTGCATTTATGTTCAGGGATATTGGCCTGTAGTTCTCTTTTTTGGTGGAGTCTTTGTCTGGTTTTTGTATCAGGACAATGCTGGCCTCATAGAATGAATTTGGAAGTTTTCCTTCCTTTTCTATTTTTTGGAATACTTTGAGAAAAATAGGTATTAAGTCTTCTTTAAATGTTCAGTAGAATTCGCCTGTGAAGCCATCTGGTCCTGGAGTTTTGTTCGTTGAGAGTTTTTTGATGACTGATTCAGTTTCATTGCTGGTTATGGATCTGTTCAAATTTTCTATTTCTTCTTGTTTCAGTTTTGGTAGTTTATATGTTTCTAGAAATGTATCCATTTCTTCTAGGTTGTCCAGTTTATTAGCATATAGTTTTTCATAATATTCTCTTATAATTGTTTGTATTTCTGTGGTGTTGGTTGTTCTTTCTTTTCTCTCAAATTGTAATTTTATTTATTCGAATCCTTTCTCTTTTTTCTTGACAAGTCAGGCTAGAGGTTTATCAATTTTATTGATTTTTTTCAAATAACCAGTTCCTAGTTTCACTGATCTGTTCTGTTGTTTTTTTAGTTTCTGTGTCATTTATTTCTGCTGTAATCTTTATTATTTCCTTCCTTCTGCTGGTTTTTTAAAGATTTTATTTATTTATTTCACAGAGAGAGACAGTGAGAGAGGGAACACAAGCAAGAGGAGTGGAAGAGGGAGAAGCAGGCTTCCTGCTGAGCAGGGAGCCCAATGTGGGGCTCGATCCCAGGACCCTGGAATCATGACCTGAGCCGAAGGCAGTCGCTTAACCAACTGAGCCACCCAGGCGCCCCTCTTCTGCTGGTTTTAAGTTCTATTTTTTGTTCTTTTTGTAAGCTCCTTCAGGTATAAGGTTCAGTTGTTTGAGACTGGCCTTTTTTCACAGTTCATCCATCCTTTAACATGTATCAGTACTTACTTTTGATGATTGAGTAATATTCCATTGTATGGATATGCCACATTTTATTTACTCATTGCTCAGAATGGACATTCCTTGGAAGACTATTTGGGTTGTTTGGACTTTTTTACTCTTATAAATAGTACTGTTATGGACATTGTGTACAAGATTTTATGTGGATACATGTCTTCATTTGGGGGGGGCATATATGTATAGGAGTGGAATTGCTGGGTCATACTATAATGCTATGTTTAAACTTTTGAGGAACTGCCACTGTTTTCCAAAGTAGCTGCACCATTTTACATTCCCACCAGCAGTACATAAGGGTTCCAGTTTTCCCACTTCCTTGTCAACACTTGTTACTATCTTTCTTTATCATTATTACAGCCACTGTCCTAGTGGGTATGAATAGTATCTCACTATAGTTTTGATATGCATCTCCTTGATGATTAATGATGATGAACGTCGTCTTTTTTGTTTATCGACCATTTGTGTATCTTCTTTGGAGAAATGGCTATTTAGAAACTTTTTTTTTTTAAGATTTTATAGAAACTTTGTTCATCTTTAAATTAGGTTGTCTTTTTATTTTGTTGCAAGAGTTGTTTTTTCTGGAGGCAAGTCCCTCATCAGGAATATGACTGGTAAAAATTTTCCACAAACCATTTTTTAAACTTCCTAACTAATACTGTTTTTGAAGATGAGTGGTCAATTAAATCTGATATGACACCACTCAACCACTAAAAGTAATGTGATAATTTTCACTGCCACATTTTGATGTATGATAAAGTGAAAAAAGCAGGTTCTAAAACATTTATGATCCATTTAAAATATATTCATAGAAAATCATCTGGAAGTGTATATATCAAGGTATACACCACTCATCTTTGGTTGTTGAAAACATATATATATATATATATATATACACTTGTTTTTATAAATAAAAAATGTTTAATATAAATATAATATAATTTATGTGTAATATATGATTCATAAATTGTCTATAAATATAATTATGATGTAAAATATTTATTTAATAATATATATTTTATGTATCTTTTCTTTTAATGAATACATATTATTCCTATAATAAATTATCCTCAAATTCTTTAAAAACCCAGCTAGGTAAGAAAATGCCTTCCCCAGTGGCACATGAGTTTGACTGATTATGCTTATTATTTGGACTTTCCAAAATCTTTTGTGGGTGAGTGTGAAACCATAATAGAGCCCGTCAACAGAAGAACAAGCCGAAGCTGTAACACCCAGTTCCATATAGACTAGTGGTTGGGAGGGAAGGGGTAAAAGGTATGGTGACATGTAGGCACTTAATTCCAATCTGTATGACTTGCCTCAGTTTGCAAAGCATTTCATACATCTTCGTTGGTTCTACAACAACCATACTGAACATGAAGACACAGAGACATTATGTTCTTGCCCAAGGTTGTGCAGTCTTGTCTGTAAGGATGCTCCAACTAGGGCGCCTGGGTGGCTCAGTGGGTTAAAGCCGCTGCCTTCGGCTCAGGTCATGATCCCAGGGTCCTGGGATCGAGGCCCATATCGGGCTCTCTGCTCAGCGGGGAGCCTGCTTCCTCCTCTCTCCTCTCTCTCTGCCTGCCTCTCTGCCTACTTGTAATCTCTCTCTGTGTGTCAAATGAATAAAAAATAAAATCTTTAAAAAAAAAAAAAAAGGATGCTCCAACTACAGTTTGGGGGGCATCTGGGTGGCTCAGTCGGTTGAGCACCTGATTCCTGATTTCAGCTCAGGTCATGATCTCAGCATCATGAGATCAAGCCCCACACTGAGCTCCACATGGGGCGCAGAACCTGGTAGAATTCTCTCTTTGTCTCCTTCTGCCACTTGTACCCTCTCTTTCTCTCTCTCTCTCCTAAAACCAAAAAAACCTACAGTTTGGGTTTTCTACTCCTGCTGCAGTACTTGTAACTGATGGTCCTGCCTCTCATCCTGGGTTCTTCATTTTGTAAAATTGTCTCCAAGGGTCAGGTATGTGAAGGATGCCTTTCTGATACCTGAAAAAGTGTGTTAACCTGTAGCAATATTCCATGCTTTTGGCTAAGAGAGTAGGTAAATGGCTACAAGTTGTCCTGGTTCTCCACCATTACAAACTCTCAAATGCTTTTCTTTTGTGCTCTATCTCGGGAAAGGCACAATTGTTATATGAATTAACTTATGTCTTGTTATTGTTTACTTCTTTTTCATTTATAAGCTTGACTACTAAGCTTTGAATATTGCTTTCTCTTAAAGCTGTTGTTCATGGGGTGCCCGGGTGGCTCAGTCACTTAAGTGTCTGATTTCAGCTCAGGTCATGATCTTGGAGTCCTGGGACTGAGTCCTTCATGGGGCTCCCCACTTGGCGAGGAGTCTGCCTCTCCCCTTACCCCTCTCCCTGCTCATGCTCGCTCTCTCTCTCAAATAAATAAAACCTTAAAAAAAAAAAGCTGTTGCTCAAATGAAGTCATCCTGGCATTTGTATTTGCTTTATTACCGTTCTATGGTTTTACAGCTGGCTTGCAAAAAAAAAAAAGACTTATTATTTCCTTGGCACATGCTTCATCATTTGTGAACACGAAAAAATAAGATGATTTTTTTTCCTCTGCTCAAATATTTGTTGGAGTTCTCTAGGCTAAAGTAGATGGAAAAAACTCTGAAGTCATTTTGAAAGTATGTAGCTTTCTCTAGATTCTAAACCAGAGGTTAGCAAACTTCTGTAAAGGCCCAGATGGTAAATATTTCAGACTTTGTAGGTGTCCATTGCAACTACTCAACTCTGCCATCATGGTGCAAAAGCAGCCAGAGACAATGCGTAAATAAGTGGGTGGGGCTGTGTGCCAATAAAACTTTATTTACAAAAATAGACAGTGAGTGGATTTGGTGCATAGACCATTGTTTGGTGACTCCTGTTTTCAATTGTTCTGAAACATTTGTCTACCAGGACTCTAATATTTTGGCTGAGTGATTTGTTATCGGCCATATGTTTCAAAGCCTCTTTCTATCACCCAAGATGCTAGTGGATTTTTCTCTTCAAAAGCAAAATATGATACTTACAAAGCTAATTATTATTCACTACATCCAAAGCTCAGTAAGAGTCAGAAGGCAAGTCCAGTATTATTCAGTCACCTATTTATCTCTTCCTTTCTAAGGTGAAGAGTTGCTGTAAGCTACAACCTGGACCCTATTTGGTCCAGGAACATATCACTGACCACTTCCAATCAGAGAAGGTATCCCAGTTCACAAGCTGTCCAGTCAGGGTTTTATTTCACCATGGCCATCTGAACCACAGATCTGAAGAGCATCTTTATTTCTATCAATCAAGTCCTTTGAAATTTATTAGAGAACAAAAATGGTTGTGAACAAATGCCAATGACCAAGTTGAAAACAAGACCTATTTTTTTTTTTTTTTTTTTTTGGTTTCCTAGTCACTTGCTCATATTATGTGTCCGTTTACCCATGGGCAGTTGGGAATTATAAGACCTTTTTGTAGTCAAGATTCTAGGGTGAAGGGTAACACAGAAACAGTTGGTAACTTTCGTGATGAATTTGATACATGAAGTTCTTCCATGCAAGAAAAGGTTTCTATTTCTTAACAAATATTTTAGGGAAGATTGTTTTTAAATGTCTGCTAGTATGTTTGCTAAACAAACTACAGGGATTTTTTTTTACATGACAGGGTTTTATCGCAGAAAGCGACAAGAATCTTTTCCCACTGTGCCCTTAACTTTTAATTTTTAAATTAACATTTTTCTGATGTCAAAGTAATAGAATTTTACAGAAGAAAACATGAATTTAGAAAGCATAAATAAGAAAGGTAAAAATCACAACCAACCCCTTAACAATAACTACTGCTCACATTTCATTGTCCATTTAGAGAGCTCTTCATGCATATTATACATATAAATTAGATATAACATTTTCACCTGCATGAGATAGTATACAAAGCATTTTTGTATTCTGCCTTTTATATTTCTATGTTGGTAAATCTGGATCAGCATTAACTGTAATGGCTATGTGGCATTCCACAGTAGAGATGTACTTACAGTAATCTGCTTGGAGGAGCTCCTATTTGTGTATTTTAAGTGCTTTGTACTTTTCCACTATTACAAAGAGTGCTTAGGTAAACATCCCTGTACATGTCTTCTTGTCCTGCCAGAGTAGCTCTTTAAGATAAAGTACTAAAGTGCCATTAGCAGAAATATGTCTGCACTTATGTACGTATGTATAATTTTGATATAGAAAAGTTAATGCTCAAATGACATTCTTTCTAACAGTTAATGAGAGTGCTCTATGCCCTCACCAATACTGGGAAATTTCTGTAATTTCTCGACACATCGGTTATGAGCATCTCGGCATCCTTTGTGGTTGCTATAATTGTTTGTTAAGTATTTTATGTTCTTTAAACCAACACCTACGGAGCACTTACTATATGTCAGAGACTGTTCTAGGTGTTTTTATGAGTATTAACTAATGTAATCTTCACTGTAACCCAGTAAAGTAAGACACTGTTATTACTCTTAACTTAGAGATGAGAAAGCTGTGAAGCAACTGGAAATTCACACATCTGGTAGCTAGGGGAGCCAGGATTCGAAACTTCCTCATTATTCTGAACTCTATCCACTTGACCATCATGCCCACTGCCTCTTTGGAGGAAACAGAAACTTAGCTGGCTGGGAAGTGAACCTGAACTGCAGGGGTCAGAGAGCCAAATCCTAACCACCAGGCTTATATATTTTCCCACCTATAAGTCTTCTAATTATTTAAGAAATAATCTCTTTGATTTTTTTTTTAGGATGTACCAAAGTCAGAAGAAATCAGAAGAAGCTCTGCCCCACTACCAAGAGGCTTTAGAATATATTGAGATCAGTAGAGGTGAAAAAAGTTTTGAGTGTGTACCAATACTGAGGGAATTAGCAGGTGCCGAACAAGTCCTGGGACTTCACGACGCATCCATCAACCATTTTCTACAGGTAAGCTGCAATCTACTGGCCACCAAAGCTCTTCTGGACCCAGTGCTTGTCATAGACACAAGTGGAAGCGCAGCTCTGAGAACGCCTGGTTTTGTTGTTTGTTCTGGATAAGAACATCTTTGTATAGATGACCAAGTGGATGAGTGTAGGATGGGGTCCTCTGTTACCAGGTGTGTGGTCCTCACATAGCCCTAGATCCCTGAAGATGGCTTTTCTCCTATGAGTGGCATGATTCAAGCCTTATTTTCTTTATTATCTTCTCATGTGTATCTATTTAGAGCTTATGCTATCAAACTGATTAGGGTTCTTTTCTACTATGCTCTAAAATCTTCACTTGAAGCCACCTGGAGTTGTCACTTATTAACTGCTAATCTACTTTATTATCATAGGATTCCTCTGTGAGTGTGTCAGCCAAGGTTCTCCAGTGAAACAGAACCAATAGGATATATACAGAGAGAGAGAGAGAGAGATTGATTTTAGGGAACTAGCTGACACAATTGTGGGGGGTAACAAGTCCGAAATACACAGGGTAGGTAGGCCAGCTGAAAACTCAGGCAGGATCTCTGTGTTATAGCTTTGAGATAGAATTCCTTCTTCAGGAAGCCTCAGCTTTTGCTCTTTAGGATTTCAACTGCTTGGATAAGACCCACTCACATCACTGAGGGCCATCTCCTTTACTCCAAGTCTTACTGTAAATGTTAATCACATCTACAAGATGCATTCACAGCAACATCTAGACTAGTGTATGACCTAAAAACTGGACACCATGGCCTCACCAAGTTGACACATAAAAGTAACCATCACGATGAGTTTGATGTTTTTGTATGGTATCATCTACTAAAAACACATTTTAAATTGTTTTGTCTGAACATTTTTCCCTGTTAAAGTTGTAAAATATAGACTGAACTATTCTTGTTATATTTCAGATGAGATGCAATGACATGGGACTAAGAGTTCTGGATTGCCCTTTCTTTTTAAATTTGTTGGGTCATGATACGCCCACCCATAGTTTTTATAATGTCCTATTCTGTCACTCTATCTGGATTATCTCTCTTAATTACTATCACCCTATGACATAGTAGTATGTCCACTTTATAGATACAGAAGTCAAGAATTAGAAAGGTTGAGTGATATGCCCAGGAGTACCATCGATACGAATAAATGGCATAGCCCAGTGTCAAACCTGGTAATTTTTAGGAAGATTTTTCTACCTGGTATGTAACAGAATGGACCAGGGAAAATGTGCCAACAGTGGAAGTAGGGAGAACAGTTAGGAGACTACCAAAGTAGCGAAGTCTGAAGATGATGGTGCCTTGGACAAAGATGATGATAGTAAGGATGAGAGAGGCAGACAGATTTGACAAAGATATATGAGGCAGAATTGAAGTATGGAGAAAGATTGGATGTGGGGAAAAGAGGGAATGGGGAAGAATCAATGATGACTCCTGGGTTTCTGGTCTGAACAACTGTGTGGATGTTTGTGCCAGGTACAGTGGGGATTGGAGAGAAGGTGTTGACGGTTGATGGAGAGATGGTGAGCTTAGGTTTCGATGGTGGGTCTGAAATACCCGTACAGGTGGAAATGTCAGTCACATAATCAGGATTAGAGCTCAGAACATAGGTCAGGAAATTATCTGCTTATACTCAGTTAGTTGCCTTGAGAGAGGATGAGATCACCCGGGCAGTTTATTGAGTGAGAAGTAAAAAGGATACAACAGGACCTTAAGTAACTTCGGTGTTCATTGGTCAAGTCAAGGATAACCTGGCAAAGAAAGCAGAGAAGAATTTGGCAGAAAAACATGAACAAAAATAAAAGTGAAAGTGATATCTTCTGTGTCTTTTGATACCTTTTGCTGTTCTGAAGGGCACAGAGCACTTGGGAGAACAAATGAATGAATATTCATAAAGTGCTTAGCACAGTGCCTGACACGTAGGGCTACACAGGATTTTTTAAATTCTCCTCTTTCCTTTCCTTTTTCTTTTTCTTTCCTTAATGATTGGTCAAGGGAAACATTTGGTCAGTGAAGAGGCAGAAACAAGATTATGTGGTGAGTGAGATCTGAGGAAGCAAATATAATAAACATAGATACCTATTTTTTTAATTTTTTACTTTAAATTCAATTTAGTTAACATATAGTATATTACTAGTTTCTGGGGTAGAATTCAGTGATTGATTAGTCACATTTAACACCCAGTGCTCATTATATCACATGCCCTCCTTAATGCCCATCACCCAGTTACCCTCTCCTCCCAGCCACCTCTCCCCTCCATCAAGCCTCAGTTTATTTCCTAGAGTTCAGAGTCTTATGGTGTGTCTCCCTCTCTGTTTTTATCTTATTTTATTTTTTTTCCCTTCCCCATGTTCATCTGTTTTGTTTCTTAAATTCCACATATGAGTGGAATCATATGGTATTTGTCTTTCTCTGATTGACTTATTTCACTTAGCCTAATACCCTCTAGTTCCATCCGTATCATTGCAAATGGCAAGATTTCATTCTTTTTGATGGCTGAGTAATATTCCATGTATAAATACCCTACGTCGTCTTTATCCATTCATCTGTCAGTGGACATCTGGTCTCTGTCCATGGTTTGGCTATTGTAAACGTTGCTGCTATAAACATTGAGGTGCAGGTACCCCTTTGAAATCACTATTTTTGTATCCTTTGGATAAATACCTAGTAGTGCAATTGCTGGGTCATAGGGTAGCTCTATTTTTAACTTTTCGAGGAAACTCCATACTGTTTTCCAGAGTGGCTGTACCAGCTTGCATTCCCACCAGCAGTGTAAGAGTGTTCCCCTTTCTCCATATCCTCAGCAACATCTGTTCTTTCCTGTGTTGTTAATTATAGATAACCCATTTCACAAAGTACTAAGAGGTGAGGAAGACCAGCCCAGGCAGAGGGATGAATGTGTGCAAAAGTCTGAAAGTGAGATGTAGCTCGACTTCAGGGAACCGAACCAAGTTCCCTCTCCCCGGGCAGTGGGGATGGTGAAGGCCATAGATCAGTATCATTCAAATGAGGTGTTGAAAATCATGCTAAGGAATTTGAGCTTCATCCTAAGGGCAGCTAAGGATTTTCAAGCAGAGAGACTGACATCATGAGATTATCAGTCTAGAAGGGTCACTCTGCAGTCTGGAGAATGGACTGGAAGGCAGAGAAATAATCAGGAGGTATCAGGAGATGGCCGCAGCAGACCAGGTAGGGAAAATAACACCTGGATTCAGGTGTTGTCAGGGAGATAAAGAACATGGACAGACTTGAGAGATGCAGAGAAAATAGAAACAGTGGGCTAAGGAATTGGGAGAGTGAAGGAGGTGGAGGAGTCTGGCGTTGGGGCGGGTTTCTGGCTAAGGTCACTGTGTGGCTGGTGGGACCATTTACTGAGTGCAGGAACTCAGCGGGCTTGCCATGTTTTGTTAGTATCCATAATTCTGAATATTCTTATACAAAATGCTTTTTCCTTTGATTATTTGCTGCTATAAATTTTCAGATGTTAAAACACTAGGAGGAAAGATGTGAATGTTTTATAGTTCTTGATTCAGGCTGACATTCTGCCAAAGGGTTATTTTGATTTATCTCACCACCAGAAGTTGGTTTCTCTTTGTTCTTAACTGAACCAGTTTCATACCAACCTTGCCAACTCTTATACACTATTTTTTATTCCCATGTTATAGAATATAATCTCAATTTAATTTAAAATTTTTCCTTAGTCCGGTTTTCCTAAATGTTTCCTGACAATATCCAGTTTTGCCCTTAAAATCTCCATGCAATCTTTGCTGTACCAGTTTCTAAAGTTCAAAGAAAGGCATCAAGTGATAATATGCTCTGGGTACCCCCGGGGAGGGTCATTACCCATAACAAAATCCACTGGAATGAAAGATAGACCCAACAGTATGCATTCCAAAGATTTGAATTTGGTTTAGAGAAGCATTTCCCGAACTGTGTTCCACAGAATACTAGCATCTCACACATCTCACAAGAATTCATAGGTCTTCCTAGAAAAGATGTTTGTGATTAAATAAATTTGGGAACTATTTAGTTAAGACTAAACCCATGTCTCTCTAACACATGGTTTTACAGTGCATTTGAAATACCAGTGTGGATTGAGAATGGAGAATCATACATCTATGAGACACTAGTGTTCCCTGGGCCATAGTTTAGGAAACACTGGCTTAGAGAAAGAAATTGGAATTTCTAAGAGCAGGGATCATCACAGGGATTCTACCTGCCACTGTATTAGACTTTGTCACTCCTAGGAGCCCTTGGTGCTATGTGAATGGAAAATGGGTTAAGTAGCGCCTCTTATCTGTAGGGCCCAGATTCACTGCTTTCTAAAAAGATGTATTTATTTATTTGAGAGAGCAAGTTGGGGAGGGGAGTGTAGAAGGAGAGGGAGAGAATCTCAACAGACTCCCCACTGATCGTGGAGCCCGATGCCAGGCTCAATCTCATGACCCAGAGATCATGACCTGAGCTGAAACCAAGAGTTGGACACTTAACCAACTGAGCCACCCAGGCGCCCCCCTACCCCCGCACCCAGATTCGCCATTTTAAAGTATTTTGCCACAGTCATTCTCCCTATCTATCTATATAGACATAGATACACACATGCACGCATATTTATGCGCAAAGTGGTAACTATTTCCACTTTTCAGTCATCTGAAAGTATTTGAATAGACCGTGTCCTTCTATCCCTGATTGCTTAACAAGGGTAGTCTCTAAGGTAATCACAATACAAATCAAATTCAGGAATGTTCACATTGGTAGAGGCCATGTTTTCTTTTGTCACTTGTCCCAGTACTGTCCTCTTTGGCATTTTTTTTCTCTGTCCAATACAAGATCCAGTCTGGGTTCGTGTGTTACCTTTAGTCATTATCCCCCTGGTCTTTAGTCTAGAACAGTTTCTCAGGTTGTCTTTGTCTCTTTTAACATTGACATTTCTGAAGAGTACGGATCAGCCGTTTTCTAGACTGGACCTCAGTTTGGGTTTGTCTCATGTTTTCTTTTTTTTTTTTTTTTTTTTTTTTTAAAGTCTCATGTTTTCTTGTGACTAGGTTTGGACAGTGCATGCCCAGCTCGGACACTACAAAAGGATATTGTATTTCTTAGGGTAGTACATCTGGAGACACATGACGTCCACCTGTCCTTCATTAGTGACATTACATTTATCACCCAATCACAGTGATTCTTCCCTGTATGGGAACTGTTGTTGCCTTTGCAGCCAGTGAGCATTCGGTAGAGAGACAATTTTAAGACCACATAAATATCCCACTTCTTTGCACATTTTCTTGACGTTTATCATGCATTGACAAATCTTTCCCAAACCCCTCTCTACAGTGATGGTTGCGGATGAATGATTTCCCATTCTGCCATCCCATCCACATTTAGCAGTTGACATTCTACAGTTTGGAAAGTCCCTCCCTCCTCCCACCAAGTTATTTATTTGTCGTGTGTATGTTTGCTTTTTCCACCTAGCAATATATTCTGGAAATCACTTTATAGCAGTTCATTCATCTGTACAAAAGTATAATAATCCATTTTATGTACATACTGTGTTTTTCTCAAATCGTTTTCTGTTTGGGCATTTCGATAGGTTCCGATATTTTGTAATTACGGATAATGTTCTAATGAATAGTCATACTCACATATATTTTTATATTATTGGAGTTGTATCTTCGAAGTAAATTCCTAGACATGGGAATGCTCCATCAAAGGGAGATTGTGTGGATAGTTTTGCAGGATACTGCCTTTCCTGGGGCTTCTACCATTCATACCCCCACCAGCAATGTCAGAGTGTGCTGTTTCCCCAACAGGCTCTTCCCAAAGAGCATATTATCAAACTTTTTATTTCGTTCCTATGTGAGAGGCGAGAAGTGACATCTCTGTGTAGTTTTAATCTGTACAATGAAGTTGTCTATCTTTTCATAGGTTCAGTGGATTTCCTTGATATATTTTTTGTGAATTTTCTTTTTGTATTATTTGTCTACTTTTTAATAGAATTCTTACCTAGTTTCCCTTAACTGGTAAAAGTCATTACAGGGACGCCTGGGTGACTCAGTTGGTGAAGCCTCTGCCTTCGGCTCAGGTCATGATCCCAGGGACGTGGGATTGAGTCCCACATTGGTCTCTCTGCTCAGCGGGGAGTCTGCTTCTCCCTCTGCCTGCTGCTTCCCCTGCTTGTGCTCTCTCTCTGACAAATAAAATCTTTAAAAAAATAAAAAAAAATAGAAGTCATTACATATGACACATATTACCCCTTGATCTATGACATGTGTCATAAATATTTTTACCCAATTTGTGATTTGCGTTTTATTTTGTTCATGGTGTTTTTATTGAGATAATTTATATAAAATTCACCGTTCTTCAGTGTACAATATAGTAGTTTGGTCATATTCACAAAACGCTGCAAGCATTACCACTATCCAATTGCAGGACACTCTCATCACCGCAAAAGAAACTTGCACCCAGTGTGAGCTACTCTCCCATTTCTTCTATCGCTCATTCCCTGGCAACCACCAGTCTACCTTCTGCCTCAATGGATTTGGCTATTGTAGACATTTCATATAAATAGAATCCTACAATATGTGGCCTTTCGTGTCTGACTTTTTTATCTAGCATATTGCTTTCAAAGTTCATCCATGCTTAGCAAGTATCAGTACTTCATTCCTTTAAAAAAATTTTTATTTATTTGAGAGAGAAAGAGCATGCATGAGCTGGGGGAGAAGCAGAGGGAGAAGGAAAGAGAGCATCTCAAGCAGACTCCCTGCTGAGCATAGAGCCTGATGCGAGGCTCGATCCCACAACCCTGAGATCATGAAATCAAGAGTCAGATGCTTAACCAGCTAAGCCACCCAGGGGCCTGTACTTCATCCCTGTTTTATGGCTGACAAGTATCCTGTAATACAGATAGACCACATTTGTTCATCTCTTCATCAGTTGACGGATGCTTGGGTTGTTTCCACTCCATGGAGATCACAGGTAATGCTGCTGTGAACATTCACATACAGGTTTTTACTTGGATGTATGTTTTCAGTTCTGTTCGGTAGAAAGCTGGGAGTCACGTTGCTGAGTCACGTGGTAACACGATATTTGACTTTTTTTTTTTTTTTTTAAAGATTTTATTTATTTATTTCACAGAGGGAGAGAGATCACAAGGAGGCAGAGAAGCAGGCAGAGAGAGAGGGGGAAGCAGGCTCCCCGCTGAGCAGGGAGCCCGATGCGGGCCTCGATCCCAGGACCCCGAGATCATGACCTGAGCCGAAAGCAGAGGCTTTAACCCACTGAGCCACCCAGGCGCCCGATATTTGACTTTTTGAGGAACTGCCAAGCCATTTTCCAAAGCAGCCTCAGCATCCGATATTCCCACCAGCAATGCCTGAGAGTTCTACTTCCTTCACATCCTCACTCACACGCATTAGTATCTGTACTTTTGATTTCAGCCATCCTAGTGAGTGTGGAGTGGTTTCCCACTGGGCTTTTGATTTTAATTTTTCCAGTGACTCATGATGTTCAGCCTATATGTGTGTAGTCATTTGTCCATCTTTGGAGAGATATCTGTTCAAATCCTTTGCTCATTTTTAAATGGGATTATTTGTCTTTTTGTTGTTGACTTACAGGAGTCTTTCATATAGGATAGTAGACAGTAGACCCTTATCAGATACATGGTGTACAAATATTTTCTCCCCTCCTCTGGGTTGCCGTCTGACTTTCTTGATTGCATCCTCTGAAGCATAACAGTTTTTAGTTTCAGTGGAGTCCAGGGTATTCTTTTTTTCATTTGTTGCTTGTGCTTTTGGCTTCATGTCTAAGAAACTATTGCCTAATCCAAGTTCCTGAGCGCTTGTATCTGTTTCCTTCTAAGAGCTTGATAGTTTAATTTTTACATTTAAGTCTTTGATCTATTTTGAGTTAAATTTTTGTAGGATGTAAAGTAGGACTCCAACTTCATCTTTTGCATGTGAATAACCAGTTGTACTAGGACCATTTAGTAAGAGGACTATCTTTTCTCCACTGAATTATCTTGGGACTACGTCACAGTCAATTGACCATAAATATAAGGGTTTACTTTTGGACTTCTGATTCGATTCTGTTGATCCATGTGTCTGTCCTTATGCCAGCATCAAACTCCCAATTAATGTTGTTTTGTAGTATGTTTATGGATATCATGAATAATGCTACTGTGAACATTCACATACAAGTTTTATGGTGAGTTTTGAAATCCCTAAGTGTCAAAGCTCCCAACTTCTTGACTCTTTTTTAAGATTGTTTTGGCTATTCTGGCTTCCTTACATTTTTATGTGAATGTTAGGTTAAGCTTATCAATTTCTGGGGGAAAAAACACAACAACACTGAGTCAGTATTGACTTCTTCACAATATTAAGGCTTTCAATACACGAACATAAGATATCTTTATTTATTTAGTTCTTCCCTAGTTTCTTTCAACCATGTTTTGTAGTATCAGTTTTATACTTCTTTTAGGAGATTTATTCCCAGGTGTCTTGTTCTTTTGATGCTCTTAGAAACAAAAGTGTTTTTTTCTTCGTTTCCTTTCCCTGTTCATTGCTAGTTTGTAGACATACAAATGGTAGGTTTACCTTACATGCTGGGATCCTGCTGAACTCATTTATTAGCTCTAATATATTTTCTTGTAGATTGATAATGCTTTTTTTCCCATGCAAAAGCTTTCTTAATTGCGTTCACATTTCCAACATTTCCCTTTACTACATTTGGACTTTGAATCCTTTAGAAGGATTTCTCTGTATTAGAGTTATAGAGTAATTCACTCATTTTTATAATACTTGTAAAATTTAATTGGTGACTTTTATTGTTGTTTATTCTTGAGTTTAATAAAGATTAGAGAGTGTTTAAATCCATACTTACAGTTATTATTAAAGAGAGAGCTTTGTGAAGTTGAAATAGTATTAGATGTGAAGTCAGAAAATCTGAGTGGGAGTCCAGAGTCTTCTGTTTGCCAGCTGTTTGATTATACAAGTCATTTAACCTCTCCAAAAAACAAAACAAAACAAAACAAAACAAAAAAAACAATCCTACAAAAGACCCTCTCCATTTCACAGAACTGCTCAAAGGTTCAAAATGGAAAGTGCTTTGTGAACCATTAGGCATGTTGCCAGTATAAGCTCCTTTTATTTATTAACAGTAATTATTAAACATTTATCAAGGCTCCTCTTTTCTCTAAGAGCTTTACCTAGATACAGAAAAGTACAGTGTGGCTGCAGCTCTCCACAGGAGCCCTAGCCTAAAAGCCATCTAGTAAGTTCCTGCAAAGAAAAGGGGTTTTGTTATTTTACCCTCTAGTTTTTCCGCTCTTCATTCCTTTGCAGTGAGAGAAACGCCCAGAGAGAAAAGACCTTTTATTTTCCTGTAGAATGTCGACAAGTTCCAAAGTATTTTGGGAACTAACCCAATTCAAGTGGAGAAAAATACCAAGCCGCACGGAGCCACCACACGGGGAAGGCGGTGGTCCCGGGGCGCCGCCGGTGACCTGGCTGCTCTGGGCCCCATCAGCAGGCCCCTTGCAGCAGGGGTCTGCCAGACAACGTGCAGGCATGATTGTTTCTCAGATTATTCATGGCAGATTTTGGCAATAGACCCGTGTTTTCCTCTCCAGAGGAAAACTCGCAGGATCTCATTTCTGTGAGGATGTTTGTGGGAGTGTGTGTTTAGAGGAATGAATTCACACCCCACCAGCCTCGGCTGCTTTTTGACATCTCTGACAGTTGAATTGCCTATCTTTCTTTTCAGTTTTCAGGCCAGCTCTGCCTCTCAGTAGTTCCCAGATTTGGGGGCACTTGGATTCACAAAGTATCGCGAACTAATTTATCAGTCATTCTACCAAAAGCTTGGAGGTCAGAAAAGGTGGCTGCGGGCTCCTCTGGGCAGGATATCAGCCTTGATCAGACCCAGGGGATGGCTGGCAGGTGCTCACACCGGGCTCCTGCCAGCGGCAGACGACACCGCAAATGGCAACGCCTCTGATTGGTTCTGGCTCATTGCTGTGTATTTGCTGTAATGCGCTATTTATAATTTCCCAAATCTCTGAAATATACTACCCTTTCTTGTTTAAAATTAGAAAAGATGCAGAATGCAATGACAATTCTGTGCATTACAAAAATTTTCCGAGAATGACATAAATCCAGGTGCTATATTGTTTCTTTTTAGGTGACTTTTTTTTTTTATAAAAATGATAATGCTCTTTATATTTAAAAAGTCAAGCCATGCAGAAAAATACAAAGAAATGAGTTATAAGTCATCCCAGGCCTCGCTTCCCAGAAGGAGCCAGTGGTGATACTTGTCGTATCTTTCCTCTGCATATGTGCATATGGGTATAGATTGAGAGACAAGGAGACGAGAAAGAAAAAAGAGAAAGAAAGATGGATGAATTCGATGGCATAAAAACAAAAAACTTCTCCGTGACAAAATATCACAAAGTCAAAAAATAAATATCAAAGAGAGGAGGTCAAGAAAGAGTTCTTATAAAAGCTAGGTGAGGGGTGCCTGGGTGGCTCAGTCGGTTAAGTGACTGACTCCTCCTGGTTTCAGCTTAGGTCATGATCTCAGGGTCCTGAGATGGAGCCTGTGTTGGGCTCCATGCTCAGTGGGGAGTCTGCTTACGATTCTCTCTCCCTCTCCCTCTGCCCTTCCCGCTCATGCCCTCTCTCTCTCTCACTCTCTCTCTCTCTCCCTCTCTAAAATAAATAAATAAATATTTTTTTAAAAATCTAGATGAAAAAGATAATAGAAATATAGACAAAAGTCAGGAACAGTCAGTTTACAGAAGGGGAGGTACAAATAGCCAATAACCATACAAAAATAATCGTCAACGTCATTTGTTATTAAAGAAATGCACTTTGAGCAAAATAAGAGTTTGATGGTGCCACATGCTGGCAAGGGTACAAGAAAGCAGGCACCCTTATGCACTGCTGGAAGAAATGGGGATTGGCACCACTTTGGGGGGAAACTGTTGATATTCCCTCTCCAAATTTATAATGCATTGGCCCTTTGACCGGCCAGTTCACATCTAGAAACTTACCCAACTTAGATGTGTACACATGTGCAAGGATGTAGAAGCAGTGAAACCATGTCACTGGCAACAGCGAGCCTTTAGAAATTAGACATACACTTAAAATCCATTACTGGGGAACTGATTATGAAATGAGGATATATCACATGTGGTGGAACAGCCTAGAACCACTGAAAAGACTGACATGGATGTGTGTGTTCTGACTTGAGAGACGCACAGAGGGCATGACTATTTTTAAAAAGCCAGATGTAGACCAGAATGTTTATTCAGTCAACACCAGATCAGACCCCGCAAGGTGCCAGGCACAGTGGCCCGCACTGGGACCGTGATGGAGGGTCCCGCCCTGGAGGAGCAGCCTAGGCAGTGACACAAGCCTTTGCTGAACAGTCCCACAGGTGAATGTGAAAGGCAACAGTGGCATGCACCTGGGGAGAGGCCTCAGGTGCGGTGAGAGCTCCCAACAGAGAGGCCTGCGGAGAGGGGAGTGGAGCCACTGTGCCAGAGCCCGGAGGGCGGGTGGCCGACGAAGCTGGGGGAGGGGGGCAGGGCAGAGTCAGGTCCCGAGTGCACATGCGCGTCTGTGCAGGTGTGCGTTTGTATACGCGTGTCAGTATTTCTCAGAGGACATGCGGGAAACTTGGTAGTGACAGCTATAAGGAGTCAGACTGCGAATGGGGAGAAGAGGGTGAGGCTTATAGACAGAAGGGAGTGAGTG
Organism: Ailurus styani; assembly: GCA_002007465.1. Taxonomy (NCBI): domain Eukaryota; kingdom Metazoa; phylum Chordata; class Mammalia; order Carnivora; family Ailuridae; genus Ailurus; species Ailurus styani. The sequence goes on from LNAC01000480.1 coordinate 102,441, forward strand.
TTTTAATTCACCACTTCAGATCTTTCAAAACTGTATAGGGGTATTACTCCTATAATCTAAAAAATCTAGCTACATTTTAAGAAAACACACACTTATAACCAAGAGCAGATGAAAAGCTAAGTGCTCCACATATCTCTTTTGGTGCTAACCCTTAGGGAGAGGAGGACCTTTTCTCCCCAGCCCTTTGGGGGAGCTAAAATTGACAATTGGAGGGCTGCCACAGAGGACTCTCTATTAAAAGAAACTGGCTTTGTCTGGGGCCCTCAGAACTCAGTGTTTGAATGCCCTCTGCACCCAGTGATTTCCCTTTCATCTGCTCCCCACCCCCACCCCCACGGAGTCCCAGGTACATCTTTCTCTTAGCCCGGGCTCTCGGGCTGTCCCAGGCCCCTGCGGTGTGGGTGGCCATGACAGGCTTCCCTCCCCGCCAGAGACCGGAGAGGAAAGGAGGTGTCAGCCTAGAGCTGCAACATGACCCTGTCTTTTACAAGGCCATCAGCCCAAAGCTGAGGGGTGGGACGGCCAGCTCCAGCAAGGCCAGGAGGCAAAGCCATGCAACTATACAGCTGGGTAGTTCTAGAAGAAACACAGCAAGCCCAACCTCACAGTGACAAGGGGACATTGAATTCAAGCACTAACTGGAAGCAAGGCAGACACACAGACTCGTGGTGGAAGGTACCTTTATCATCTGCTCCATCACCCACTACCTAACTCCCCACTCCCGTGCCGTCCCTCTGTGGTTAGTTCTCAGAAGCTGCTTTGGGACCCACGTATTGGTAGCCCGGTGCCCCCCTAGCCAGCCCATTCAACTTCTGGGCCCAGTCTACTACCCAGAACCTATTTCTCTGACTCTCAAATAATATGTCATTACGTTGAGTAGAAAACCATCGCTCCGTAACTTTTACTCTCCTAACAACCAGATGTTAGACTAGAAAAGGATGTAACTGGGAATCACAGGCCTTAGTTTGAATCCTTGTCCTGCCACTGACCTTTTCAGATGGTTGCTTGATCTCCTGGATGCTTCATTTTCCCCATCTATAAATCGGGCTGTTGACATCGCTCTTACCGCTCACTCCGAGACTAAGCGAAAAGGTGGATATAATTCACGAAGCACCATGCCTGACAAAAGTCGGTGCTGAATCAGTGTGAGTTTCCCCCTTCCCACCGTCCTCTCCAGTGCTGGCCCTCAGCTGTACAGAGATCCTGGCAGTTACTGAGTTGGAGACAGATCTTGCCTTGCCCATGAGTGTTCATGTCCCCAAAGTAAAGAAACCCAGTTTAGGTCTGTAAACGTTCCTTGAGTGACTTGCGTACTCTCTGCTTGGCTATGGGAGAGGAGATTTCCCTCTGAGTCAGTGATCCCCTACTTATTACCAAATGGGAAAAGAATCTGTCCCTCCCTCCTGCCAAGAGCTAGGGTTCTGCCGTCAGAACCCTGCATGTTTTTGGTTGAGTGCTCACATGATGGGGTCTGCTTGCCGAAATAGAAACATCCTTTTTACTAGTCATCAAGTTTTCTCTTCAAGAACTATTACACATTTCACAAATCCAAGGGGACAGGCTCAGTTCGATAAGAGCCTGCCAGCTCCAGCTCTGGATGAGTCTATTGACAGCTGCGTTGGCACTGTGGACTCCGTGGTTTCCCCCAGAAAGGCGCAGAAGACCAGAAAGTAACAGCTGCTCTGTCCCTTGGCAGGGCTGGAGGTGGTTGGCCTTGTGAATGAGGCTTTTCCATTAAGGACCTTGCTCGATAAGGGATATTAAAGGTTTGGTTTTTGTTTTTGTTATTAACCCAGTACAGCATGCTAACAGCTCAAGAGATTTAGGAATATTAAACACTCTCTTCTCAGCTTCAAGATGACAGTTGATAAACATATAACTCTAAGATACTGAAGACAACAAAGAACGGGAGGAGAAATTTGAGCCCTGGGAGATTAATAAATAATGAGGAGCGAATGCAGTCAAGCCACAGATCCCCGGCGGGGCCCATTACTTGGGCTCCTGCATAAAGCCAGAGAGGCAGGCATGGCTCCTGTAATTCTGTTAACACTAACAACTAGTCCTTAAATGCTCTCAGATGTATACAACAGGGGTATTTATATTCTCTTAGCAAACAGAGTGTTGTTCCAGGATCGTGAGCAGTGGTTTAGTTTGGCAAATTGGGTAATCTAATCACTAGATTTGTCAACTGCCTTTGTGCTTACTCCCTAAGGAGGCCTCCCGTTCCCTGCAGAGCTGTGGCCCTCAGTCTGCTTCCCCCGGAGTCCTCATGTTCCATGGTGGGTCTTTTGGGGGCAGCTGTGTGGGTGCAGCTAAGTGAACTTCCAGGCCCTCTCCACCTGCTTCAGTGATTGCAGCTCCACTCTTACATGCTCTGTACCTTTTTTTTTTTAAGATTTTATTTATGTATTTGACAGAGAGAGGGCATAGGTAGGCAGAGCTGCAGGCAGAGGGAGAGGGAGAAGCAGGCTCTCCGCTGAGCAGGGAGCCCGATGTGGGGCTCGATTCCAGGAACCTGGGATCATGATCTGAGCCAAAGGCAGCCACTTAACTGACTGAGCCACCCAGGCGCCCTGCTCTGGACTTTAGAATACATGGAAGATTGTATTTGGAATGAAAGGGTTTTTTGGAGTTTGTTGGTTTTGGGTTTTTTGTTTGTTTGTTTGTTTTGCTCCAAAACAGAAACTTGAACCTCAGCAGTGCCATGATGTTCCCTACCTTTTGTAATTTACTTTTCCACCCACTGGTATGTTTCTGAAATGTAACCACGTTAATACACCTAGGTAGAATTCAATCCTTGTATGAATAAACCATAATAGATTCATTCCCCTCCTCGTGAATATTTAGATGATTCCCCTTTTTTTAAAATTGGATGTTTTTAAGATTTTATTTATTCATTTGACACAGAGAGAGAGATTACAAATAGGCAGAGAGAGAGGAGAGAGGAGGAAGCAGGCTCCCTGCTGAGCAGAGAGCCCGACGTGGGCCTCGATCCCAGGACCCTGGGATCATGACCTGAGCCGAAGGCAGCGGCTTTAACCCACTGAGCCACCCAGGCGCCCTAANGCTCCAAGCTGGCCGGGAAGGGAAGAGACAAAGCAGAAGGGGGCGGATGGGTAGTGAGACGGGGGGAGTGGAAAAAAGACTCGAAATTGCATGGACACGATCGAGGCAGGACCGAGTATAATGGAGGACACATCTGGCTTGTAGAAAGCAGTTAAAAATGAAGGTAAATTGAATTGGACTGAATTAAATTAAACTGAATTTAATTTTACCAAATCAATGAGATGCTCATCTTGCACATTTTAAACATCACGGTTCCCTTTTCCTCCTGCACCCCCTCAACTCCCTCAATGTTAAACCAGCATATGGTTTTTAGAAGCTTCAAGAACATCAAATATAAATTGGATCAGGGATGGAGTTTCTGAAAAATGAATAATAAATGCTTATATTAGTATCTCACACAGAAAAATGTTGAGGTTATGGCAATTTTGTGAAATTCAGACCCCCTTAAGCTCTCAGGATCTACTTTCTTGATATCATGAGCATTTCTGCTCTTGAAAGATTTTGCTTCCTGTCTCCAGAAGCAAAAGGCGACCTACAGAACTTTCAGAACGTGTAATTATTCATTTGAAAATAATTTTGATAGACATCTTTTACATTGCCTTTAATTATAATACTGAGTGGAAACTACATGTGAAATCTTTTTTTAACTTGAGTTTCGGTTTTAATCAATCTAAAGTACTGCGTGTGTTAAAAGTCTTTGTAACAATATGAGTTAAATCTTTTCTTACATCACAGGGTGTTCTCTCCAGTGGTGGATTGTGGAGATAGCCAGGGGAAAACCCCAAGTAAACAGGATTCAGTTTGCCTTTGGGGTGGGGCAGGCTTTTCCTCTCTCTTTTCCTCTCTGCAAACCCTGACCATGTGATGCTTTGACTCTATCCCCATGGCTCCGATTGTCTTTACTTTTTGGAGTGTGCATTATTTGAAAAGCATTTCATGTCAGAGCTCCAGGCCAAATTGAGGATAATGGCTAATTGAGAGGTCACGGAAATTACTTGATCAATTTAGATACTTATTTATATCCTATAATAAGACAAATATTTTTAAAACAAAGGAGATTGTTAGCACTTACGAATATGAAATTCTGGTTGTTCTAACACAACAATTAAAGTTATTACCAGCAATCTTAATTTGGAGTAGCCCCTATCATAAAAAGTCTAGAGCTAGTAACTCAGCTGATTTTCAATATGACTAATGAGGCGACAGTCTAGTGTCTACCCTGATTATTAGCTCAGAAATGGGTTCAGCTGTTCGTCAGGGGACCAGATTTCTGTCTTTGCTGTCTCACTGTTTGGTCTGGACTAGAAAGTGCTTTTTTTTTCCCCCTAAGCTTTTATTTATTTATTTGAGAGACAGAGAGAATGAGCAGTGGGAAGGGATAGAGGGAGAGAGAGAGAGAGAAGCAGACTGCCCGCTGAGCAGGAAGCCCAATGTGGGGCTCCATCCCAGGATCAGGAGATCGTGACCTGAGCCAAAGGCAGACGCTTAATGGACTGAGCCACCAGGGGTCCCTGGACTAGAAAGTTCTAATGGTATGGCTTTATTTCCTAGCCCAGCTCCCATGGATTAGTCATAGCTCCTGGATGCTGTGGGAAGTGTGCTGGCATCCATTAGTGATGTCTGCCACCAGGGGCCAGGACCAGAGAAAAAGCAAATCTGAAGTCAGAGTAGCAAGATCAGAGTCTTATCTCCATCCTTTATCAGCTGTGAACTATCTTGGGCAAGTCGCCCATTCAGCAACCTCAGCTTTCTCATCTACAAAACATGGATAACAAAAATTAAGAAAATTAAAATGGATACTACAAATGAGAAAGAAATCTTAGGTGTTGGTAGTCTTACCTATTCCAGTCTGGTGTTTCTCCTTTTAAATTGGCGATTTTTTAGTATTTCCGTCACCCTCTTGGCAGTTAACTGCGAGCTACCTACCATCTTGCATTAGTGCATTGTATGATGTCCTGCTTACTTTCCAGGCCTTTCCCACACTTTCTAGCCCCAGGCCCCTCCTGCCATAGGCGATCAGTAATTATGAGTTTATTGAATGAACGTAAACCTATTACTAATAGCATTTTTAAAACTTTAAATGTCGACAGTCAGATGAATATAGCTTTATTTTTTCATTTGTTTTTTGTTTTCTTTTTATTTGGAGAGATATATTTTGCATTTTACTTGAGAGGATTGTTATTATTTTATGTTCACAGGATCATAGGTTTTATTTTTTTTCTCTTAGAGAATTTTAAATTGGGCTTTATTTTCTGTTTTCTGTGCTCTGGCAGCCCCATGGGCCAGTCTGAAGAGGGTGCAGGCTAATGGGCTTGGTGGATCAGGTACTGGGGAGGCTGCGAACACCTTCCGGGTCCCCCTTTCTGGCCTGAGCGCCGGCAGGGGGCTGGGCTTGCCCGCTTCCTCTGCACAGCACTGGCACTCTATAACCCACCTCCTTCCTTCTCGAAACCTCCCTCCCCGCTCCCCCCATGTCCCCTCAGTTGACACCACACTACCACACTCCTAGGAGCAGAGGCTTAAATGATTTACTTAGCAATGTGCACTGGTCACAGCTTCAGGTCATCTGGACCCAGCCTCTCCCTCTCCACTTCCCGATGCCTTTAAGATCCAGGTCTCCTAAAGAATCGATTGTGCTTCCACATAAATCATACTGACTAGCTGGCTAGAAAGTTCCTTGGCTTTCTGCTTATCGCTTGCTGCAAGACCAGTTAGTTTCCTATTGCTGCCGCCAAGCAGGTAAACAAACGTGTTTCTTCTTTCCCTGGTAACAGGCGCATCTCATCGTGCTGAGCAGAAACCCCTCTGAAGAGGAGGCAGCGGTCTCTGCACATTTTGTCGCCCACGCTGCCGTCGCTTCTGGGAGGACGGAGCACCACGGTGAGCGCAAACCTTCTGTGGGCGGGGCTTGCTACCTGCTCCCTGCCCCCACCGCCACCCTGCGCACCCGCCTGCACTGCAGGGTCTGTAACCCCCTGCTTTTAGGATGGGCGCGCAGGCGGCTGGCTGGCGAAGTGACAGGACCTTTGGAGAGCTTTGGAGGCTTTATGTGGCCCTGCATAGCTGTGCCACTCCCTTAGCTTCAGCAGTATTCTTTGGTTTCTGTCCTGTTCAGCCGTTGTCTAATCTTTTACTTTCAAATCCAGTGAATCCTTCTCCAACCAGAGCTTTTAAGAGTCCCAGAGAACCCATGCTGGGCTTACAGGGAAACCTGCTCTGCTTTCAGAGGTGATCTATTTTTAAAGATTGTTGTGGAGCTACTGTGGCAACAGATCTGGTTTGTTGGAACCCCAGCCCACAGACTTTCACAGGACTGGGGTTTCCATCAGGATGAACTTACATGGTTTCAGGAGTCCAAGAGGAAGTTGCCATTTATGACTCATATGGTTTTTCTTAGCCCCATGTAAAAGGTAGAGCAGTGAGCTTGGGGACTAATTTAATCCACCATTCTGGACTCCAAGCATACAGTATGCCTCTGTTGCTGGAGAACACATATTCCGGTGACTTTTTTGGGGGGAAGGAGGTCAGAATATTTAGAAACAGAGTATGACTCACATATATGGGTATATTGCAAAATATCAGATTAAAAAAAATAGTCATGTACTATAGTAAAATAAGATCCAATGTGCCAGCAAGCCTAAAATTGAGATACAGAATAATTGGAGTTCAGGGTGCAGGTGTCGGGCTAGAATGTAGAGGCTGGCAGGTAGGCGAAGGTGAAGGGGACACCTCTATGAGCAGCTTGGCCTGCACAGATCCCTGGGCGAGGCAGGGGTTCCAGTCCAGGGAGGAGCTGGTGAAGGGGATATTGGGGTTTATCCATCTGTCCATCCCACCTACAGACTCCTCATTCTGGTCTCCTTTTCGGAGCTGGAGCAGCCTATCTAGATAGAGAGAGAGAAGGCCAGAAATCTTTCAGATCCTCTCTCCCTGGAACACTCCATATATAACAATCCACTTCAAAACCTTCAAAGAGCCAGCACTTTTTTGACCAGGTCATTGGTGCTTAAAATTCCTCTAATAGGGGAAAAGAATCTTCTGCTCCCAACTAGTGAGACAGTTAAGATGCCAGTGCATGTTTGATGGAAATCCCTAGACTAGCAGGAGTCACAAATCTAAATGTCTATAGGAACTAAGTAAGCTGTGTGAGTGACATAGTCACGACGATACAGTAGCAGCAACAAGTGCAGTCATAAATGGCAGTCACTGTTGATTGTAATGTGAGAGAGACAATACAGAGGGCCGGAGACTGTAGCAAACTGGAGAAGCCATCCCCTATGGAAAGTGAGCAGCGGGCTCTTGCTCTAGCCCTTTACCATTAAGTAGATGGCAGGCTTCAATGGCAGATCTGCTTTTTTAAGAGAAGGCAGAAATCTGGGTTTTTATGTGTAATTGATGCTAACTCAAATAACTTTCAGACTCTGAGTGGGGCAAAACAAGTGTGAGGGCCAGACCTTAACTTCTGACCCAGAGAGCAGGTGTGTAATGAATGCTTCCTGTTTCCTCAAGGCCTCATGGGTTTCAGACAACTGGAGGGTTCTGGGGATGGGGAAGGCTTGGATATTCCCAAGAGAATGCCAAACAGCCCGGGGCGCCTGGGTGGCTCAGTTGGTTAAGCGGCGGCTTTTGGCTCAGTTCATGACCCTGGGGTCCTGGGATTGAGCCCTGCATCATCTGGCTCCCTGCTCAGTGGGGAGTCTGCTTCTCCCTCTGCCCCTCCTCCCACTCATTCTGTCAATCTCTCTCTCTTAAAAAAAAAAAAAAAGAATACCAAACAGCAAGGAGACCAGGGCCCAAAGACCCTCTTTGCCTAGAGGAATTCCCATTTGCCAGCATCTCAGCTGGTTAAAAAAATGTATGGATTGGGTGAGGACCGATAGAACTTGTGTCCTGAAATGTTTTTCCGTCTAGCTACAAAGTTAGGCCACTCTGCTTTGCATGACTCACAGAATCAGACAATCCAAATATATATATATTTTTTGCGTGTGTGTGTACACACCTATATTTTTACATACATTTTTTAGTCTAAATATAATGTGGGTATTGTAAATTAAGAATGACAGTGATACCCATATAAGATCTGTGAGAATTTAATGACCTCATACAGTAATAATAGTAATAACAGCTAATGCTTAACATGGTGCACACGGGCATGGTTCTAACCAGTTACATTTATTAATTCAGTTAATCCTCACAACATATCCATGAGGTTGGTATAAGCACTTCCAGTTTCTGGTGGAGAAACCGAGGCACAGAGAGATTAGGCAATTTCCCCAGGGGCGCATAACCAGGGAGTAGCAGATTTGAACCTAGGCTCTTGACCTCCTTGTTACATTAAAAGGGCTGCACTGGCCTCCTTTCCTTCCTTGCCCCACCCCCCGCCTTAGGCCTGTGGAGGAGTCTATGGCATTTGGGACAGAGAAAGGGCTAGAAGAGCAGAGGCAGCCCAGAGAGGTGGGTTGAGAGAGCCAGGGGGCAGGGGCCAGTCCAGGAACACGCACGGGCTCTCAGCTCCCCCTCTGTCTTTGGCCGCCTGCACCCCACAAGCTGACCTGCTGGTCAGCATTTGAACTATAGGAGGACCATCAAGATGTTTGGAAAACTTCCCTCCCCGGGACCAGGGAGCTGCACTTGGCTCTACAGACTAGGGAAGGGGGTCACTTCAGCTTGAGGCTTAGTGGATTGGTTGCTAGCAACATAGGCAGCAGGAATCATGGTGAGAATAACGTTACTAGTCGCGCTGGCCATTGCTGGAACTCTCACACACGTGCTCACTTAATCCTTTCCACAAGCCTGACTTTTACAAGTGAGTGAACACGGCCAGCTCCCCATCGCTGCCCATTCCATCCATCTGTATTCTGTCTACTCATCGCTCTACCCAAGAAGGACACAGTCCCTCTCTGTCTGTAGGGTCCTTCTAGATGAGCCCTTCTCGGGCTCAGCTTTTGCGAATCAGAAGACACTGGAAGTGGCTGGCACCGAGATGCTACGAGAAAGAAAGTTTACTGAAGCCTTAAAGGCAAGTCAGCGCTAAGTGAGGTCGGGCAGTGCAGCTGCTCGTCGGGCAGCAACATGAATCCTGGGAACAGGTGCAGAGGGGAGCACCAGCCCTCGCCCCTAAGGCATCAGGCCGTCTAAGTNCGTGGGGTCAGAGCAGCTGCTCGTCGGGCAGCAACATGAATCCTGGGAACAGGTGCAGAGGGGAGCACCAGCCCTCGCCCCTAAGGCGTCAGGCCGTCTAAGTGGGCACATCAGAAAGGAACACAAGCAAGGAGAAACCCGGACTTTTCCTAATGTGTCCACTAGGTTGAAAACTGCATCCCTGGTTCCCTCTGTGGGGAACGTGGGAAAGGCTGTGGCAGGTCGACTGACTGTCCGGTGTTGTAAGATCCGGAGTTTGTTCCAGCTCTTACCCACAATGCCTAAGTGTGGCGCAGGCCAAGGGGACCCCTGTTACAGGCGTGGAGTCAGCGTGCCTTTGGAAGCAGGAAAGAGCTGGGCCCCACACAGCCAGGAGCTGCAGTGGGAGTGGGCAGGTGCATCCCCACCGTCTTTCAGGGAGCCCGGGTTTTCTATTTTTTTTATTTTTTTTAAATTTATTTTTATTATTATTATTATTTGCCCAGGGGTACAAGTCTGTGAATCATCAGGCTTACGCCTTTCACAGCATTCACCAAAGCACAAATCCTCCCCAATGTCCATAACCCATCCACCCTATCCCTGCCCTCCCACCCCTTAGTCACCCTCAGTTTGTTTGTGAGATTAGGAGTCTCTTATGGTTTGTGTCCTTCCCCATCCCATCTTGTTTCATTATTTTTCCCTCCCTACCCCCCACNACACTGGAAGTGGCTGGCACCGAGATGCCACGAGAAAGAAAGTTTACTGAAGCCTTAAAGGCAAGTCAGCGCTAAGTGAGGTCGGGCAGTGCAGCCGTGGGGTCAGAGCAGCTGCTCGTCGGGCAGCAACATGAATCCTGGGAACAGGTGCAGAGGGGAGCACCAGCCCTCGCCCCTAAGGCGTCAGGCCGTCTAAGTGGGCACATCAGAAAGGAACACAAGCAAGGAGAAACCCGGACTTTTCCTAATGTGTCCACTAGGTTGAAAACTGCAATCCTGGTTCCCTCTGTGGGGNTCCATCACAATCCTGGTTCCCTCTGTGGGGAACGTGGGAAAGGCTGTGGCAGGTCGACTGACTGTCCGGTGTTGTAAGATCCGGAGTTTGTTCCAGCTCTTACCCACAATGCCTAAGTGTGGCGCAGGCCAAGGGGACCCCTGTTACAGGCGTGGAGTCAGCGTGCCTTTGGAAGCAGGAAAGAGCTGGGCCCCACACAGCCAGGAGCTGCAGTGGGAGTGGGCAGGTGCATCCCCACCGTCTTTCAGGGAGCCCGGGTTTTCTATTTTTTTTATTTTTTTTAAATTTATTTTTATTATTATTATTNAGCTTTTTGAGGAACCTCCACACTGTTTTCCAGAGTGGAGCCCGGGTTTTCTAGTCCTCTCTCTGTTATGCCCTCACAGGCCAGTGCTCCCCACAACGGGAATGAAGGAAACCTGCCCAGGCCTCTGCTGCCTCCAGCAAGGAGAAAGGAAAGGGGGGTGAGAGGGAATTTGGAACTTATCTTTGTCTGAAAACTAAGGGGAGCTAAGAGGAGACCCCCCCAACACACACACACACACACACTCTCTCTCTCTCTCTCTCTCTCTCTCTCTCCACACACACACTCTGCTTGGCTTTCACCCAGGACAGCAGGACTGTGATGGACTTTATTCACTTTGCATCTAGAAATCCCAGCCAGATCCAATCTGCATGTTCTACCCAATGCCACAGAAATCCATAGGCATGGGGACCTCAGCTCTGCCTCCCTGTGCTTAAACCTGTCTGTGCAGAGTACAGATTTTAAAAAAAAAATCATTAATGAGAAAAAATTCTCATTTGGAGATTCTCCATAGCCTGCTTGCTAGATGCCCATTGAAGGCATTGCCCTCTGACAACCAGAACGCCACTGGCCCAGAAGCTAGCATGTTTCAGCCTCCATGCTTAAGCGAATCCCTTTGCTCTGTGCCTTTCCTGCATTCCTTATGCAGACAAAACTGCCCTAAAAGTCACGAAGGATTGTGATTGCATAAGGACTTCCAATTCAGGCTCCTGGAATGTCACTAACCTGAGCCTGGCCCGCTTCCCGGAGCAGCCATAGACAAACTTGGTATTAACAGTTCTCCCAACCCTGCTAAGTGTTCAGGGCATTGGCCTTGTGTTTATAACTCTTCTCCTAAAGGATATTAAAATGAAATGGGCAGGAGCCAAGTACATTTCAGTGTAAACCTTTGAGAGGCAGAGCCTGCCCAGCTCAGGCAGCCTTGTTTGGAAGTGGCTCCATCTACAGCCTGGGCTCTGTAGGGTCTGGACCCAGCAGGAGGAAAGGGGCCCAGTCATGCCTTGGGGGCCGGGGGTGAGATCCCTGGCCATGGGGACCAGACTCATGAGCGTGGGGTGCATTCCCATGATGTAATTCCCCATGCACAAATACATAAATTCCCTGGCCCCCACTTATCCTCGGCTCTCCCCACGTTTTGCACAATAGACATAAATTATATGAGTATATGAAGCTAGGCATTGCCTTTTGATGGAGTCACGTGTTTTATAGACTTCCATGATCCTCCCTTCTCTCAACTCTTCCTCCTGTGGCCTACCTTCTCAGCCTGGCCCTCTGGTGGGTCCTACCCCAGGCCCAGCCCACTCCCCACCTATGGGGTTATTGATGCTCCTNCTGAAGCTAGGCATTGCCTTTTGATGGAGTCATGTGTTTTATAACTTCCATGATCCTCCCTTCTCTCAACTCTTCCTCCTGTGGCCTACCTTCTCAGCCTGGTCCTCTGGTGGGTCCTACCCCAGGCCCAGCCCACTCCCCACCTATGGGGTTATTGATGCTCCTCTCCAGGGCCCTGTGTGTCCCATGGAGACAGGAAGTCAGACAGGCTCTGGAACACACATACGCCCAGCTCCAGTGGACTCCTCTGAAAGGTCACCTGGCCCCCAGGGAGCATCCACAGTCAGGGGGCCTTTACCTTCTCATGGCCCTCCTCAGCTGCCTCCCTCGCCCCACCTCCAACCTGGGGAGGACTCTGGGTGGGGTTTGGGGTTTGTGGTACAGCCCTGCCGCTGGAAATGAGTGTGAGCCATGGCTGGCCACGCCCACCCTTCTCTCTCTCCCTTCATTTTCCTTCTTCCCCTCTCCATCCTCCTTCCTCCTCTGCCTTCCCAAAGCCCCTCGAGCCCCATGTGCTCTGAGAGACCCTTCCTCAGCTCCTAGTCAAGGCCCATTTCTTGCTCCAAAATACCCAGCTAGCCTGAGCTTGGCCTGCCTCTAAGCTCCACAAGCAGAAGTCAGCATCCATGCCCGTTCTGGGCCCTCGAGTCCAAGTAAGGAAGGGGAAGCTGCAGAGAGCAAGCTGGGTGAGGCCAGAGAAGAACCCTTACCCTCTCTCCTGCCATCTTTAGTTTCCTCTCAGAAAGCTCTGGAAGGTACCTTACTGCACATCCCATCTAGAAGACCGAGGCCCAGGGCGTGTTCAGGGTCACTCTGCAAGTTAGAGGCAAAACAAGGCTTAGACACAGGCCAGGCACTGCCTATGCTCCAGAACTAGAGATGAGCGATGCTTTCCCCAGAGGTCCAAGGAGACCAGAGTATGGACAGTGGGGGCTGCAGGGTCGGCCACTCTTGGGGGTGACCCATTAGAAGGGGTGGCCTCCTCCTCTCCCCAAGTCTGTGCTGTTGGTCTCTCTTCACAAAGGGATAACCTGGGGCAAACTGAAAGCCCATCAAGGCTTGCTTATAAACTGCCTTTCATCTTTGCATCTGAGAACAAAGTCTGTGGCTTCAGTCCTCTGCGAGGGAAGACAGAGTACATGCCCTCTGTGACATCCAGTTTTTCACTCTTCTACTAGCTAATAATTTGTCTTCAGAACTTCTCAGAAAAGCCTATGGTATTTATCCCCTGACTTGACTTCAAGAAGGGTTTTTAGGGTAGCTTCTGGAAAACATATATACTTCACTGAGACAGGTAACAGGGGCTAGAGGCTGTTGGATACCTGACCGCCACCACGTGGCCACTATTGCGTGGTACTGTGAGTGGTGGGGAGGTAGACATGGGGTCAGCTTCCTGGTGGCAAGGATATTGGACTCAGGCAGATCCCCACAGGGACCAAGCCCTTTACTGGGGGCAGGGTGTGGGCACTTCATGAATGCTCTCCCATGCAAGCCTCACCCAGCCTGCCACCATCTTGGTCACTTCACGCTGTGGAAGCAAATCTGCCCCCCACAGATGGCCTTGGACTTCCTGGGATCACACAGCTAGTGAGTGGCAGGGGTACCACTCCCAGAAGCCATGTCCAGGGCCTGGGAAAGCGTTCTTCCCAAAGAGGGTCTCTAGTGTGGACCACCCACCCCCACCAGGGTTGGTAGGTGGCCTGGGGACAGCTGCCCGTGCAGAGCCCTTGGCAACCCCCGACAGGATCTAAATGGGTCACATCTGTGTGTCTGTTGGGTGATGGAGCTTTGCTGGATTAACGCCAGGCTAACTTCCCTGCGGTCCTTAATGCTTTTGCTGGGAGTATGGGGTATAGATTCTTTCCCAAAACTGTTAATAAAAGAGAATTGTCACATTGTACACGCAGACCTCCCTCTTAATGAAAGCTGTCCTCACTGTTCAGCTCTTGCCTTAGGACAACCTCAAGAAAATGAGCCCAGGGTTGCTGGAATTTGTTTTAATTAAAAGCCTCCTAACCTCCAGTGTGTCAAACTCTAACCCCGCATTCCTCTTGCTCTTTGAAAGAAGCCTATTGTTTGGGTTTTTTGTTTTTGTTTTTGTTTTTGTTTTTTTGTTTGTTTTGTTTTTTTTTAAAGATTTTATTTATTTATTTCACAGAGGGAAAGAGATCACAAGGAGGCAGAGAGGCAGGCAGAGAGNGGTTGCTGGAATTTGTTTTAATTAAAAGCCTCCTAACCTCCAGTGTGTCAAACTCTAACCCCGCATTCCTCTTGCTCTTTGAAAGAAGCCTATTGTTTGGGTTTTTTGTTTTTGTTTTTGTTTTTAACCTGTCTATGAACATAGAGCCAGCTCAGAGTCTGGCAGGGCCTCCGGGAGACCTTAAGACCTCGCTGCCCACCGGGCCACACTTCCTCCCTCTCGCTCACTCACAGACAGCCGAAACATTGTGTTGCAGTGGAAATGGGAGAGGACTCCTGGCCTTGGGACACCTGTGCCGCCGGGGCTCAGATTTACAAGCTAAGTCATGCTTCTGTGCTTTAGAAAATGACCTCATCTTCTGCCAAAGCCACAGGCATCGGGTTGCGGATGATTCTAGAAGAGGTTTTCAAAGTTGGGGGTGGCCATCGTGAGCGCACTGAAATGGCCGGCTCCGTGTGAACCCACATCTGGCTTCAGGGCACGAGGTCTGAGCCAGGGCGTGGCCACCTTGCTTGACCTTCCATCTCTGTGGAAATCACTTGTCCACCATGGACCTCCAGAGGGTGCCCGCTCCCAGAAGAACAAACTGCTCATCAGGGAGTCACTCCTTAGCTGTAGTAACAGGACAAATGTGCTCTCCCCATAAAGACGGATCATGTGGTTCCCGGGTCAGAAACCTAATTTGGGAGTTAGACAGATGAGGGAAATACGTGAGGGTCTCGCAGTAAAGGAGTTTTCCTGTATCCCATAGAAGATAAAAGTAGTTTCAAATTTAGAGACAGGGAAGGCATGCACAGTGGATGCCCAACATCCTCCTCTGTTCCCAAACTCAAGGCTCTTCTGATCTACAAGGACCCTGACAGGATACCTGACATGTATGCCTGACTTATATGGGCCAACAGCTGTCAAAGAACCCCTCCCCCACCCTCACCCCATCTGACCGGTGACCTTGCAGGCAGCACCTCCAGAGGGCAAATGTGGGGCAGGGCCCATCTCTGACGTCCCACCACCACCACATCTGGCTTGTGTTCACATCAGTAACCCCGCTGCCTTAGTTTCAGTAATAAGTCCCTTCCTTCCTCCCCTCCCTTCCTTCTTCCCTCACTCTCACTCCCTCTTCCAGAAATCCACATGTGCTAACAAGCATCCTCTTTGGAAAGTATGAATAGGCCTCCCTGAGTTAGAAGCCATTTACACACTAGCTTGAGTTAGGCCGAGCACCTCCCTCTCTCCTAGCATCTCTGTGATATCAGCTACACTAAGAGAAGGGAGCAGGTGGCACTAGGGTCTAGGGGACCAGCTTAAATGGGGTGCTTTGTAGGGGGGCAGTTGGTCAGCATGTAACTCCTGGGGGAAGGGATACTAAGAGGTAGCGGGACTTGGGGCTAGAAAGGTATCAAGCTCAGCTGTGTCTCCTGAGAGACCAGCTCCTTACTCAGGAAGGGGAGCGAAATGCTTCCCATCGCTTTTGCCTCCTCCTCTATCTGAGTAGGGCACCACTTCTGCCAAAGCTCAGGGTCTGAAACTCAGTCCCTGCTTGTCTAGCCCAGTCTAACCGCTTCCTACGTACTTGACATCTGCCAGTCTTTATGGTAAGGAACAAGGCCGCGACTCAGAAAGATCTTTAGTCTTAAAGAAAGACTCAGTTGCATTCTTTGGTTAATTCCCAATTAGACAGAAAATTAAAATAGCAGGAGCACTCCACTCCTGAATATCCCTGTTAATTTTTAGACCTGGAATGTTCATCTCTGTAATGCTTTTAAAATCAACAAAATAAATGCCACATCATCCCCACATTTGCTGTCATGAGATTATCAAAGTAGCCAAAATTAATACTTCGTTTGCGAATTAAATCTGTAATGCTTTCTCCCATGAGTCCACTACAAGTAAAGAGATTTTCTGCTTGGTAGGACTTTCTCCTATTGGTAGAATTTTCTTCCACCAAGAGAAAATTCTGAGTAAATACTCTAGAAATCCATCTGCTGGTCTAGTAGGGGCAGACCCCCTTTGAGAGAAAGGAACAGGGGACTCCAGTTCAATCACCTTCCGTCTTGCTACAAACTCTGGGGGCCAGCTGGCACTGAGGCCTCTCCGGAAGACTTCACCTCACCACAGAATTCCTGCTTCTGTCCGGCAACGATCTAGGTGCCAAGCAAAGTAAATCCCAATTCCTGTTCCTCTGTGACGTCTGGAATGCTGTATTCATGCAGGCCTCTTTGGAAGCACCTGGCACTCACGTAACAGTATGAGAAAAATGAACTCAAGGGGTGATACTTTGGAAAAGGTATTCAAATAGAGAAAACACTAGCTGGTCTAATCAAGAAAATAGCAAGGATGCACAAATACAAAATTAGAGGTGATAAAGGGGAAGTACGCCGATGCAGAGGAAATGCAAAGAAGCAGAAGATTGTGTTTTATCTTTTTTGCTCCTATGTATTTGCACTACATGATACACATGAGATTCCCAAGAGGCAGTGTCCAGTCGGCCACACAAATGTGTGCTTGTCATGTGTCGCCATGATGTCGTCTCTAGCAGGTGCTTCCGAGGGAGTCCCACGTTCCCAAGAGAAGAAGATACCTCCTTTTCCTCTGCTAGAGTAGGGGTCAGTGGTCCTGCTTGCCACTTGTCTTAGTAAACAAAGTTCTCCCGGCACACAGCCACACTCATTCATTTCTGTGTTACCATTCGTTTATAGAAGCTTTGGTGAATCGACAGCAGAGTCTCAGCAATACAGTATTCAACTGAGCTATTCAACTGAGACAGAGCCCATGTGCCCCCCGAAGCCTAAAATTTTTACCATGTGGTCCTTCACAGCAGAAGTTTGCTAACCCCCACACTGGAGCCCTGTGATTTCTCCAGTTTCAGACTCATTCCTGGTTAATTTCTCGGTTCAGTATGCCCAAACCTAGTAGTTGAGGTAGATTCAGACCTCGCACATGCCCCTGCCCCATATATGGTATCCCCATTTCAGATGCTCTTTTTCTAGCCATGGATGGTCTCTGGCGGGATAACCGTGAGGCCTCACCTCAGACCAGTACAATTGCTTTTTATCTCCATTGTGTGGATTCCCAACTGTGTTAGTTTTCATCTGCTGCATAACCAATGACGATTGCTTAAACCCATTTATTAGCTCAGTTCCATAGGTCAGAAGTCTTAAAGCCCCATTTTCTTGCTGGCTATTGGCCAGGGACCTCTCTCAGCACCTACAGGCCACTCTTGGGTCCTTATACCATGGTTGTTTCCATCTCACCAATGGAGAACCTTCTTGTCAAAAATCCCTCTTATGCTTTGTATCTCTCTGGCTGCCTTTTTCGCTACCAACTGGAGAAAACTCGGCTTTTAAAGGGCTCAGGTGGGTCGGTTAAGCCCAAGGGATAATCTCACTCCTTAAAATCAACAGGTCATTTCATATAACCTCATCATGGGAGTAATATCTCATCATACTGGGCAAGTCCCAGCCATCATCCCAGAGGAGGGATTAGACAAAGGGGAGGGGCATATGGCGTCATCCTAGAATTCTGTCTACCACGCTGGCTTTTTGTCGGGAGCTCTGTTCCATCTTGTTAACATACACAGTCCTCAGGCCTCATCTCTAGTCCTCATCCTTGTAGACTATACCTGTTTTCTGATACCCTTATGGACCATTCATGTTCATCCCTCACTCACTCTTGGGCTTCTAGTTCCTTCTTCACTTTCTATACCTGAGGTTTTCCTTTCCTTTGCTTTCAAGGTTGGCATACATTTAAAAATATGTTTGTTATATTATGACCAGCATGTTTATGTGTTTGGAATGGTTGGGTTTCTTCCTGCAGTGGCGTGTCAGCCATATTTTCCCAAATTTTAATGTTGTAAAACTAGGTTCTAAGATAACAGAGTCCATTTAAGTAAGTGGCTCCTTGAAGTCCTACCCTCAGTGAACAGCAACCAGAGTTTTAGGAAGAATTAATGGTTAATCAACCTGGAAACGTTACCAGTGTGTTCAGGTCTGGGGAATATTTCCCCATTTGCATTAGCTTTGCTTACTGTATTGCTGGAAGAGCTAAAATGTATGAAAACCAAGGGAAGTAAATTGCTATATTCTTCTGAGACCTACATCTTTTCTGAAAAACAGGCAGATTAACTAGGTCCTCTTGTCTAAATACTTATTATTTTCAAATAGTTCACCACCACTAAAAGCGTATTTATCCTGTTTCCGTTTGAACTCTGCAAGCAATCTTCAAATGTTATGATGCTCTTCTTTAGATGTGGCCGAGCAGTATTTTCAAGAGAGCATGGCGAAACTTAAGGATGCTGAAGGGACAGGAAAAGTCAAATTTCTTTCAATTCAAGATGATTATTGCCATTTTCTACAAGTCACTGGACAAAAAGAGGTAAGTGAGCTTGGACCAGAGTCGACTATTTACATGAGTTCATATCCAAAGGGCTACCCCTTTGCTCTGCAGGCATCCCTTAAGCCCATAATGTCCGAGGTATGTGCTGTCATTGGGACAAATAATCCCAAGTGCCCTGTCTTGGGAAGCTCCCAGAAACTCAGTCTTGGGAAATGAATAGTATTTTTGAGAATGTAGATGCCATGGCCCTCCAGTCCCAACTAAGGATCCTAAAAGACTAGAAACCTTGGAAACCCAGGGGGCAGACCCTGTTTCACACAGCCTGTGGTTCTGGCTGGGTTAGAGGGTGGCAGTTAATAGGCCTGATTCCTCTTTCCTTATTTTGGGTCATGGCTGGAATTTACATCTCTAACGAGAGCTACACAGCACAGAAGTTACATCTTACGGTCCATTGAACCATACAAGCATGCTTTTTTATGGCTTGTAAAAATGGAACAAGACCCAGAATTTATATTCACTGGTAATTAAACCCTTGGGAACTTATTCTATGCAAAGCCAAGCAGCTACCAGAAAGCCTCTTGCTGTGGCTTGATCTATATAGCTATATATTTTTTTTTTTCAACTGAACCTATCCAAGCAAATCCTTGAGATGAAAAGCTTATATTTCCTCTGCAGTTCTGAAGACCTCCCCAACAGCCCTGTCCAGCCCTTAACCCCTCAACCCTTCTCTCAACTGATAGGAGCTTAAGGAACGTGGGTTTTTAATCTAGAAACACCCATGATCATCAGGCCAAAATAGGACTACAGTAGCCATAACAAATGGAGTTTCCATATTTTTTTCTAGATCACCCAACTGACTAGAAAGCGACCTTCTAAGAGTCTTAGCTTCTAGAATATCTGCAGAAGTTCTGTAGAGAGCGCTCAGATCAGAAGTTTGGAGGGGAAGGGTCCCTGGGTGGCTCAGTTGGTTAAGCAACTGCCTTCGGCCCAGGTCATGATCCCCGGGTCCTGGGATCGAGCCCCACATCCAGCTCCTTAGCCTACTTCTTCCTCTCCCTCTGCCTGCCTCTCTGCCTGCTTGTGCTCTCTCTCTCTGTCAAATAAATAAATAAAATAAAATAAAAAAGAAGTCTCGAGGGGAAAAGGGGGAGTCTGCTCACATCCTGCCTTACTCCTTCCAGCTCATGAGTCATTTTTACCTCCAGAATGTACTGGTTATCGTGTCCACCTCCGCCAGTCATCACCTCCTGCCTGGACCGCTCAAACAGACTCGGTCCCCCAGCTGCCTTTTCCACGCTTGCCTTTTTCTCATCCGTTCGGAATAAGGAAGTAATAGCGATCTTTGCAAAACGCAGATCTGATCAGTGAACCCCCATTTGCTAAATACTCCAGTGGCTTCCCAGTGCCTTTAAAATAAATCAGAATTCCGTACGTCTCACAATACCTTCAATGCGATTTGGATTCTGCTGACATTTCTGGTCTTCTGCTGACATTTCCGGTCTTATTTCCACCCCATCCCTCAGTCTGTTCAGGCCACACTGGCCTTTTCCAATCCTCACCTCCTGGAGGGACCAGCTCTCATTTCCTGCTCTTGGAAGGCTCTTCCTCACTCACCTCCTGGTTAGTGCAGATCCATCCTGAGCACTCATCCACTGGCCTAATTCCTTTCCCCGGTCTTCATTAGATTCTTCCCATTATTGTTCATCATAGAATCCTTTTTGACATAATAATAGGATAAGGGGCATTTGGGTGGCACTGTTGCTTGAACATCCAAACATCTGTTGCTTGGTTTCTGGTCAGGTCATGATCTGGGGGTTGTGAGATCGAGCCCCCTATCAGACTCAGTGCTGGTTGCAGTCTGCTTGAGATTCTCTCTCCCTCTCCCTCTCCCCCCGCCATGCTTTCTCTCTCTCTCTCTAAAATAAATGATTACAAAACAATATGATAAGCATGGTATAGGAGTAATATAACAATATAATAAGAGTAGTAAGTTACGTGTGGATGTGTACTATCTCTCCCCTGACTGGACCAGCTTCCATGAAAGCAGAGACCCTCTTGCTGGTGGTGGGGAGCCATGAGCAGCTGGGTGGGTGGAGGCTTGGCGGTGGGCCGCCTGACTGCTCTGGCTACCACAGGGCATCCTCCCGCCCCCTCCCACCCCCTGTTCTTGTCTGGCTTCCTGCCCTGGTGTCTGTCACCAATGCCACACTTCACCGCCCTTGCCCTAGTCACCCAAATCAGTGGTATTGAACTAAAGATGTACCTCGCTCCCCTCGGCCGCCCTTGGAGACTTTAGCAAACTGGCTCTTTTTGTTCAGTCCCCTGCCAGCCCTTCTGGTGCCCTGGTAGGAATAGAAAAAGCTGCTTCTTCCTCAGGTGGCTGCAGCTCGTGCCAGAGCACATTACTTGGAGAGCGACACACAGGCTGGATTTCAGCTGTCCTCGCTCTCCTGCCCTTGTGCAGGATACAACCTGCCCCACCAGACATGGTGGCCTTGCATGGTGCTCAGTCTGGGTGCAGCCCTCTCCCTGTGAGTACTCACTCGCAGGAGGTGGCCAACAAGGCTGGGCCTGAGGACAGTCCCAGGCGTGAGCACGGTCATGTGCTCAGACTGCCCCAGTTGCGGTCACTGCCCCTACATGGGCTAGAGCCCTGCGCTAGCAGGGAGGTGATCTTTGGGAAGGAAAATGCCTTTTACATTAAAATGTAAGTGAAGGTCACTCTGCCACAGATTAAGACACATGTGGGCTTATCTTCTAGTTTTCTGCTCGAGTACCTTCTGCTTTCTTTCCTGCTTTCCTGCTCAAGAACCTTCTACAGCCTCTTATTCTCCATTAGAAAACCCAAACTCCCAAGCCTGGCATGAAGGCCCTTCACCAACCACCAGCCCAGCCGGTGACTCCCACCTCTCCCCTGATCCCCTTCCTACTCTCCTTGCTGCAGTCAGATGAGCCCGATGGCTGGCCCTGCCCTTCTCCCACCTCACCCCTGGGCTCCCAGTTTCCCACACACCCTCTCCTCAGCTCACCCAGGTCCTATTTTTCCTTCATTCCTCTCTATTATGCTGTTCTACCTCTCACAGACTGATGCCGTCTCTGTTCCGACCCATGTGACATCTCCTCCCTTGCCATCACCACCTGCCATTCAGGTTCATGCACGTCTCTCTCTGGTTTCCCCCCCCAGGCTAGAAATGGCTTTGAAAACCTCATTTAGCAAAAAGAGTCTGGCTCTTCTTTCCATCATTGGCTCCTCAAAACCTGACGACCAATTTCCATGGACAAGTTTCCAAGCCCAACACGTGCACCTTGCCAGATCCTTGCTCACAGATGCTGGGGGTGGGGGGTGGGGCATACAAAGGACACGATGGACTTCGGCATCAGGCAAGTTACCCCAAACACCCAGGTAGGTCACACACACCACAATTTACAGTTTCTTTGCTCCTAGGGTAATTCCATCTTTCCACAAAGAAGTTGTTTCTGCCTCATCGATGCCTTCACTGTCCCACACCCCACACCCCACCCCTAGCACTTAACTCATATTATTGCCCATAAACTGAGTAAAGCTTTGCCAGCTCCTTCTATCTGTGGAAGGCTTATCAGGATGCCTTCAGGGCTGTTTGGTGGGGAAGCTCTTTAACTGGTCCCAGCCTTATTTGGCTCTCAAATTCAGCATTTGTATTCTGTAGCCATAATCATGCTTTCATGAAAGTACAAGACCATGGCAGAATTTCAGGAGAAATGTGGGCAATGGACAGGCAGGGCTTTCCCTCTGTATGTCTTCGGGTCTGACTGAAAAGATTACTGTCAGAATCCTGGTTTCTGACCAACACATGTTTTTTATTCCATGCTGGTGTAAATAAATGTGATAAACCACACAAAATGTCAAATATATTTAATTTTTTTTGCCATGTTAGAATGTTTGCTTTTGGTTTCCTAAACTATTTCTTACGAGAAGTAGAAACCCCTGGAATATATCCTGGATGTTTTTTAAGTACACAGATTGCCAGGAAACTCTAATTTTCACTTACATAAGAACATCACTGTGTGCAGAGGGAAAGGAGGGGAAAGAGCCTACAACTGAAAAGAATTAAAATTACGGGCCAGATTCAGATCCTGGGTCAACCACTGGGAAGCTGTCTGATCCTGAGCGAGTTTCTCGACTGCTCTGTGCCTCAGTTTCCTCCTCTGTTCAGTGAGGATTAACATTGTACTTATCTAAAAGAGACAGAATTAAATGAGCTCATGCAGGTAAACTGTTCAGCGCAGTTCTTGGCACATAAAGGACACAATACCTGTTAGCTTCTGTTCTTACTACTCAGCTAAAGTGAATTCCTGTAATACCTGAGGTGGCTTTGTTCTCCAGGTGTCCTTCATGCATTCTCTCTCCATGGTTAACACCACCCTGCCCCATATATGCTATTTCTTGTGTCCTTTTTAAAGGAGAAAGTAGGCTCAACTCATGAGACACTACCCAAACCCAATCCCTAAAAAGTGAAAATACACATCAGTTACATCATTTCCTTTTTTTTTTTAAGATTTACTTATTTATTTGAGAGAGAGAGAGAGAGAGAGAGAGAGTGCACACATGCGTGCGTGAGTGGGGGGAAGGGCAGAGGGAGAGAACATCCCAGCAGTACCCTGCTGACTGTGGAACCTGACATGGGGCTCAGTTCCCTGAGCCGAATCCAAGAGTCAGACTNAAGATTTACTTATTTATTTGAGAGAGAGAGAGAGAGAGAGAGAGAGTGCACACATGCGTGCGTGAGTGGGGGGAAGGGCAGAGGGAGAGAACATCCCAGCAGTATCCTGCTGACTGTGGAACCTGACATGGGGCTCAGTTCCCTGAGCCGAATCCAAGAGTCAGACTCTTAACCGACTGAGCCACCCAGCTGCCCCCAGTTACATCATTTTCTTAAGGGACGTTGATCTTTAACAGCCTTTGACCTTTCTCACCAAAACGTTAACCTTTGTTCCTTTCACAGAAAGCAACCTCCATCCTGAGAGAGTCCCTGGAAGCCAAAGTGGCAGTGTTTGGTGATCTCAGTCCCGAGGTGGCAGAGACCTACCGTCTGTTGGGTGGGGCTGACCTGGCACAGGGGAACCACACTGGGGCCCACAGGAAACTGAAGAAGGTAAAGCTAGACTCAATACTAGCATGGCGGAAACTCTCCCCATGGGGAACTATCTCTCCCTCTACCATGCTGTTTTTAAATGAAACTTTACCAGTGGCTAATTTAGATAAGATGACCACTTCTGCAGTCAAGCTAAGCCAACACTTCTTGGATAAACAATGCAGTAATCCTTTTATACATGTATGTTGTTAAATGAATTATCAATGATTTTTTCCAATGCAGATATTTTCATATTTTTGCCTAGGGCAATTTATCAATCTTTTATTTTATTATACTCTCTTTGTACTATCAGTTTATGGGGAATTTCTTGAATTCTTGTGTGTGTTCTTCTAGTATCTATATATTTGTTTCTTTTTAAATCTGGGGTTTGTGTGGAAGGTGTGAGGTAAGCATCTAATGTTATCTTTTTTTCCGAATGGCTACCCAGTTACCCTTTTATCAAAGAGCCCATCTGTGCTCTAGTGATTTGAGAGAACACTTTCATCATGTACTACACTTCTATGTATACTTGAGTGAATTTCTGGATTTCTGGTCTCTTCCATTTGTCTTTTTGTTTATTCAAGTTCCAGTGCCTTATTGTCTTAATTATAGAGATTTCATAGTGTGATTTAATAGCTGGTAGGACACGACTCCCCTCATGGTTTTTTGTCTCCCTAGAGTATCAGGTTTTCTAGACATTTCTAGACATTTTTGCATATTTTCCACATGAATTTTATTATCAACTTGTCTAGCTCTGTAAGAAGTTTGGAGGTATTTTTTGGAGGATCATATTATTTATAAACTTCTGGAAGACTGAGAACAAGGGATATCTTTATATTTGTTCATGTCTACTTATGGATCATTCAGGCACATTTTAAAGTGTTCCCTATATAAATTCTGCATATTTCTTATTAGGCTGATTTCTAAGCATTTCCCCTTCCTTAATGCTATTATTTATAAATGGAGTTTTATCTAGTATTATATCTTTTGACTGTATATGTATATTTGTGTATGCGCACTGTTGGTTTCTCTCTGTTATTTTTTATTTTGCTAGCTTGCTTAATTCTTTTCTTGTTTGAGTTAATTTGAGCATTAGTTTAGGTTTTTCAGGTGTACTGTTACATCACCTGCAAATACTTTTAATGTTTTCCAGTTCTTATGCCTCTAATTGATTTCTCTCATCTAATTGCATTGGCTCATACCTCCAATAATAAGTAATGGTGGAGATAATAGGCATTCTTGTTCTGATCTTAGTGGAAATGCCTCTAATGATTCTTCATTTAATAGATGCTGGCTTTGGACTAAGGTTTAAATATTTTATCATTTTGATGGATATCAGGAAATATCCATCAATTTCTATTTTCTTGAGGTTTTTTTTATTAGAAATAAGTGCTGGATTTTTATGGAAGACTTTTTCAGCATCAATGGAAATAAATAATCATATGAGTCTTTTAGATCACTTAATATGGTATATTTTTAATAATATTGAACCAACCTTATATTCCCAGAATAAATCCCCTTAGTCATATTGAACTATTTGCTCAGTATAATGTTGCTTGTGCTTGCTAACATTTATTTTTGCACCAGTATTAGTAAGTAGTTATTTGTTTAAGTAACAATGTTATATATGCTTCATAAAAATAATTTGGAAATTTACCTTTATTTTCTATGCCTGAAGGAATTTATGCACATGCTAAAACTATCCAGTCTTTGAAGGTTTATACCCTCTGTGAAACTTTTTAGGCCTGGTACTATTTTTGAATGGTGGGGATTTTCTTGACAACCTTCTCTATTTCTCTATAAAAAATTGCTCTGTTGAAGTTTTCTGTCTCCAATGAGGTCATTTCAGTAAACTGTATTTTATCTATTTCACTATCATTTTCAGAATGATTAGCATGGAGATTTGTAAAGTAATCTCATGAATTTTTAAAATTTCTACTTTTTTCATAGTTCTCTTCTCATAATTTTTCATTTTATATTTGGATTTCCTCAGTTTTTTCATTGACTGAGTTAGTGGTTTGTCTATTTTGTCAATTTTTCAAAGTCCATAGGTCAATTGCCTTCCTATTCTCTTTCACTAATTTCTGATTTTATCTTTATTTTTTCTTTTCTCATGACTTATTTTGTTTTACTTTGTTGGAGTTCTTCCTTTCTGAATTGGGAATTGAATTCACTTGTTTTCGTTTTTACTGAGAGAGTGTTTTAGGCTGTGACTTTTCCTTTTCTTATTGCTTTAAATGCATCTCATAAATTTTGTCATGTTGTGTTTTCATTACATGAATTAGTTTTAAAATGGGGAAAATCTGGGAACCTCTAAGTGACATAACTGACCAAACCAAAAGAATTAACTTTAGTTCTGAGTGGGCTGCCCTATACATTGACCCTTCTTCTCTTCTTATGACTTTTCTGAATTTGTGTCAGAAGGCATCAGATTTGGTAACATGGGTGGTGCCTAGTTTTTAACAAGATGATACATGTATCTATTATCACATAGTCAATGGTAGTTATCAGTCAACTTCTGTGCGCCAGTAGCTGTGCTTAGCAGATCTGGGGAAAAGCAGTGATGTAAACAAATATGCTTCTTGTCTCCATGAGACTTTCCAGTCTAAGCAGGAAGATATGTTAAACTAATCATTTCAGATAATCTAAACATTATACATGTGCCAAAGACATTATTGAGGGAAGACAGAGGAGGGAAGCTAAGATGGCAGTCTCCCTGGGCTTCTCTATCTTCCACTTCTGAGCTCATACTTACTGACTGTTATATCCCTGGCACTGTGTTGAACAATTTACACATATTAACTTATCGAAGTCCTCTAAACAACCTGAAGAGTGGGATACCTCTACTCTGTTTTTTACAAAGAGGAAAACTGAGGCTAAAAGGCTAAGTTTCTCAGCATTGATTACAAGGTCAGGAATTGGTGGAGTGAGGCTTTGGCACCAAGAGGTACAGGCGAGGCGATCTATTCTGCACTTCACCTAGCTCACATCTCGGGCTTCTCAATAAGATTTTGTTTGAACGAGGGCTTCCTATCCTTAAAAAACATTTGGGAATCAGTGACACAGTGGGGAGAATGCCAAGATCAGGATAAGAAGGAGTCTTTGGATTATGACTGAAAGAAAACAGTCAAACCAGCTCAGGTATAAAGGGGGCATCTATTGTCTTGTGGTTTCCAGGGAAGGGGCTATAGACCTGGCTTGAATCAAGTGCTCACCCTGGATCAGTCCGCTGAGGCCAGGGGCTTGGTAGGATGTAATAACATGGCACCCTCATGGTAGCTGGGTGGCCCAGGGTGGAGATGGTATAGGAAACACAGTCCCATAGTTAGAAGACCTGGGACAGTGTCCCTAGAGCCCCTCCCTGTTTTTGAAGCATGTGCAATGAGTCCAGTAGGCATGCAGTAGCTTCCTCCCTGAGAATATTCCAGGCCAGTGAGGGAGTTACAGATTGTAAACCCCCAACTGCGATATCATGTGCTAAGTTCTGTAGGTCCACACCAGGATCTACGGGAGGAAAGGGGCTTAGGGAAGGTGTCTGTAGATAAAAAAGAGTGTAGCCCAACAGAGACAGGAATTCCCAGGTTGGAAATGGGGCAGAAGAAGTTCAGGGGTGAGACAGTGAAGCCTCTTTAAGAAGCAGAAACTAGTTAGGGCCGATCGTCTGTCGGGAAATTGTCTGGGAAAGACGTGGGGGCAAGTCTCAGCAGCCATGTTTGTAGGTTAAGGGGCTGAGACTTGATCCTTCAAGCAGGGGTCCCAAACAATAGCCAATGCACTGTCTGTGTTTATTTCATTACAGTTAAGGATATAAGCCAAGTTAAAAATGGTTTTTACAGATAGTCCTAAAACCTGTCATCATTTTACAGGTGATCATAAATTGATTGGAGTATAGGGAACATTGACTGAGCCCTCAGTAAGTGAAATCTTACCTGCACCAAAAAAGAAGACCATTCTTCTCCTGAGTAAAATGCTAGATTACAAAAACACCTACTCATAATTTCATTGATAAAACAAACTCGAGGAAGTTTGGTCTCCCTCTTGTTCCATATGTGTCTACACAGTAAGCCTATATTTTTGTCTCTATATTTAGAGACAAAAGCCTACAATATTTACCATGTCACCCTTTGCAGAAAAAGTTTTCTGAACGTTGCTCTAAGCAGCTGAGAGCCATGAAGGGAATTTTAAGCAGGGCACCACAGGTCTATATTTGTACTTTGGATTTAAAAAAAGAAAAATCATAGTGAGGACTGTGTTGAGAATGGACTGAATGGGCCAAGAATCAAGGCAAGAGGCTTGAGAAAGATGAAAAACCTCTGTGAAATGGTGGTAACAGCAACACCCAGACTTCCTTCCCCCGACTTTGTGCTGGGGATGGAAGGGGGGGAGGGAAGTGAGGCTGTTTTGGAGAGTGGCAGGATCAGTGGGGCCCAGGGGGCCACAGAGCCCCGGAAGGAGGAAAGGACAGAGCTTTCCTGGCTGAGGCACTGCCTGCCCTTGGGAGCATCCACTGTGATTCCTCTTCTGAGGGTCAGCCTAATCACTCAACTCTGGGCTGGGGAGGGACCCCAGGAATGGGGGAAGCTGGCACATGTTAGCAGAAACTTAAGTAGGGGCCACACAAACCTTCATGAGGGCCCCACTGTCCCCGGTGGGGCAGAGCAGGTACCACGACCAACCACAGGCTAGGGGCCAGGCTGGCTGCTGCCCAAGGTGGCTCATACGTTGTTCCTAATCCTCACAGTCTTGCAGGTCAGACAGGTCAGAAGAGGCCTGAGGTGCCTGGAAACAAGTAAGTTGTATATGGGCAGGTTCCTCTTAAATAAGGTTCACCAAGCATGGGGTATTAAAGCCCCGCATGAGGGTGACCTTCTGAATCCAACTCTGGGGCAGGGGTCCCGGGGCCCAAGATTCTGCATTTTAGCTTCTGGGGGAAGGTTGAGATCACTGCTCTGGCCCCATGCCCACCCATGGGGCTTAAGATCAGCTCAGCCTCAAGAAACTGTCAGCTTCCATCACTCCCAAAGGCTGCCCTGAAAGTCAGTGAGTTTGGCCTCATTAACCATCGGTCCCGAATACCATGCCTTTGACATTTTGAAGCTATTGGGCCATTTGCCAGAATGCGGGAAGAAAGGATTGAAACTTGTATGTCTGTCGGTCACGTGTGCTGTGGCCCACGCGGTCCTTACTGTCCCTCACCTGCAAGTGCCCATCTGAGGACGGGGCTGGCCATGCTGTGAATGCTGGGGCACACACACAAGACTTGAAACAAGCCCTGCACGTCTGTCTGCTGCTGAGTCAGGCCTCCTCAGTCGCCGTACTTAGATGGGGCCAGCGGCAGGTTTCTAAAGCTCCCGGCCGAGAGTTTCTCTCCTTTTTATCACAACAGCCGTTATCACAACAA
The DNA here is from genome assembly GCA_002007465.1 of Ailurus styani. NCBI lineage: Eukaryota > Metazoa > Chordata > Mammalia > Carnivora > Ailuridae > Ailurus > Ailurus styani. The sequence continues at coordinate 131,318 of LNAC01000480.1, forward strand.
CAGCTGTGTCCCCCACGTTTTCAACTCTGGAACAGGAATCCAGTGAACACTGGCTTTTCCAGACGTGCCCTCCTGGGCTGAATGGCCTGGGCATGATCCTGTGGGCACGAAAAAACAGGAAGGCACAAGAAGCAAAGCAGACCATGGAATTAAATTACTGACAGGAAAACCATATTATTGATCTGTTTTTCAAAGGCATCTGCCTGCAGGGCACAAGGGGAGAAATCTGTTGGCTCCAGATGGAAATTTCCACAGCAAAAGTTCCACGTGCTTTTGCAACATAGAGACCTGGTTTGATTCTAGGATGGGCGTCACTGCCATCATTTTCAACCTGGTGAAAGTCTGCAAAAAAGTGTTCCTAAAGACTGTCTTCTAGGTCAGTAGCCTCTCGGGACTCATCCTGGACCCAGGGACAGGGTGAAGTTGGGGTGGCCTCCCTGCTCATGAGGACTGTCCTCATCAGGGGTCGGTCCACTGTCTGACTGCTTCACAGCTTCCAACGTTAAACATTTCCATAAAAGAGTAACATGATGTTACGTGACCCCTCTCTGAGAAATTCAAAGCCCACTATGATGAATCAGTGGAAGAAAGGCGGAGAAAAATGGTTTTTGTTCATAGACTGTGGATGAGAAAGCCATCCCTGGAAGGGTCTCATGTGGTCATGGATCAAGACCCTAGACCATCCGTGCCTCCGGCCAGCCAAGCACCCAGAACCTTCTGGTTGACAACTGTCTTTTATACGTAATTCACTCGCTGTCATTCCATTAGCGGACCCCCTGAGTTTTACTTTCCCTTTAGCCTGTGTGGTGTTTTCCGGGTTGCCCTGGATACCAGGAAATCCAGAGCACATCTGGAGTCCCCACACTGCCCCATGTGAGCCCACACTGTTTTCAGGTATGATCTTATTTATTTGTCTGTGATCCTGATCTTTCCTAATGGTCATTGACTAAACTCATTGCCGGGCTGCAGCAGATCCCCTCTGATCCTTTCTGGGAAGAAAGGAAGGTCATGACATGAATTACACATCAAAAAAATCCTGTTCTTAAAAAAAAACAAAAACAAAAAACCCTGTTCTTGGGTTGAGAAGCAAGCTGGAAGACCTTCCAAGCGCTCCTTACTCAAAGCTCTTTGTAAGTCGGTTGATACGGTATAACCGTAGGAGCGGATGGCTAAAGGGATCAGGGTCATCCAGTTTTGACCTTCTGTGGGGAAAAGATGGAGCCTCCCTTGCTGGCTGTAAGCAAAGGTGGGAATGAGAAGTCCAGCCCTGCTGGCTGTAGGCTGCCCTGGCATCACCAGCTGCTGGGAAGGGGCCCCCTTTGCTCTCCCTTAGAAAACACATATGGCCCCACGTGAGGCTACGTTTGCTGTGGAAAGCGCCTCAGCTATTAGAACTATTGCTTGTGGGGTGCTCAGTGCCTTCCAAGTTCCGAAACTGGCGTCGGAGTCTGGAGGGTGCAGAACTGGAGGTCAGGAAAGACGGTGCTGGCCCGAGACTGGCGATCTGTCAGAGCCCCACTAGAGGCGGGACAACTGTGAGTCTGTGGGCGCATGACCAGTGATGGAGGGAAAGGCAAAATCTCCCCTGGAAATTCAGCGTGACCTTAAACAAGTAGAGAGAGTGATGGTCAGCAGTGGCTGGTGTGAGGGGCTTCTGGGTGGCCCAGTCGGTGAAGCGTCTTCCTCTGGCTCAGGTCATCATCCTGGGGTGCTGGGATCGAGTCCCGAGTCAGGCTCCTTGCTCAGTGGGGAGTCTGCCTCTCCCTCTGCCTGTTGCTCTCCCTGGTTGTGCCTTCTCTCTCTCTCTCTCTCTCTCTCTCACAAATAAATAAATAAAATCTTTAGCAAATATATTTTTAAAAAGAGATGGCTGGTGTGACCACACCACCTCAGGAAGGACCCAGGCGACATGGCTGAACTCCATGTCAAGAGGGAAACCAGCCCCAAAAAGTCAGCCCAAAGGGCTTAGCTTGAAGAGGGTCCAGATCTCTTGCTCTGTCTGGCTCTGAAATGGGCAAGTCTGGCTTCTATACAGAAAGCTGGCTGCCTTGACTGACATGTGGGTACGCAGCCAGATCCCCCACAACAGCAAGTCCTGGTGATGCGCTTGTCCTCAAATATTTGTGTTGCAGTTGTCCTGGAGAAAGATGATGGTAGCTTGCTCCAAGACAGTGGCCAGGGGATGGAGCAAAGTCGGGGGAGTCAAGGGATGTCGATAAGGATGTAGAAGCCACGGCACATGGCAGCTCGGAGGTGAGGAGTGAGGGAGACGAGGATGCCGTGAACACTTCCTAGGGGGGCACTCAGCAGACGCTCAGGGAGAGCTTTACAGCCAGCTTTACAGCTCTCAGCAGACCCTGTGTGAGTGGCGGCCTCTGGGCCCCCCTTTCGTCCTCATTTCCCATGTCGCTGGACCTGGGGCCCCGGTCCCACTTTAACTGTCCTTCTGTCATGGGAGGCTTCCTATGCACCTGTGCAGCAGGTGGGGCTCAGAATTAGTGGGTCTCCAGGTCAGGGAGCTGCAGGGGTGTGTGCTTGTGTGCACGTGTGCGTGTTTGAGAGTGTGTGTGTGTGTGTGTGTGTGTGTGTGTGTACGGGAGAGAGAGAAAGGGAGAGAGAGAGAAGGGGAATTAGTATGCTTCCTCAAACACTTTCCAGTCCTTCCTGGGAGCTCCCCCCCACCCCACTTTCCTCCTGACCTGGTGCTCTTCACAGGGCTGACTCCCCGTCTTGCAGGTCACCTCACAGGCCTTCAGCCTGCCCCTCTCTGCTCTGTCACTGAGGGGGACAGGGTGGCAGATTGAGGGGGCTCTGCAAACACCTGCCACAGGAACAAGTAGCCATGGAGGGTGATGCGGGCCCAGGGAGGGCAAGGCTGGTTCCTGGGTACGGCTCGGGTGTGCCCCTGTCTGCAGGAAAAACGCCAGCTGGTGAATTGTGTTTCGGTTTGTCCTTTCAGTTCTCCCAAGGTCATCATTTGAGTAAATCACTTCTGCCTCCTGGTAAAGATTCGTCAGTGAAAGCCTGTTTGTGTTTTTCTAAACCTTGAAGACATTTCGTACTTCCACGTATTTTGGGTTCTGATATCTTTTTTTTCCTTAACACCAGCCTTGAGAACTGACATGAAAACAGGCACAGCTCATGAGTTCCTGGGTGATTCTCTGCCACATGCGGAGAATCTCTCTTGCGGCAGATAAACGTGTCAAGAGGAGTAGCGACTTCAGATCTTGAGAGTCGTTCTTTACAAATGTACCTTTCTCTGGCTTTGTTCTTCATTTCATATAAAGACAAAATACATGTGATAGCATGACAGGCTTGGCAGGGACCCTTACCAGGCGGGACAAAGTCTGTCAGTTTTCTATGATTGAGCCACGCGGCCTTGCAGCTGGCTCTTTAGCAACGGCCTTGCTGCCCGGCCTCCGTCAGTAAGGAGGACGTGTCCCATCAGCACTTCCATTGTCTGACGTTCCCTGATAAGAAGGATGAAGCAGTTCCAGGACTTAAGGCTGGAGGTTGATGGAGGAAGTAGGGGCTAAGGAACCCCCAATCGAGTTCTGCTGGAAAATAAAGGAATGGCCTTGAGTCCTGACGGCAGACGGTCAGAGATTGCGGCCCAAACCAGGAGATAGGCTTCTTTGTGAGTTTGGGTAGTTAGCTGTTGTGGTTTTCTAAAGCCAGGGTACACTGAGTCAACTAACCTCCATGCCAGAGCTGCCCCCACCAAGCCACCCCCTCCAACCATACTGGGAAGGGTGCGAGCTCTGGGACCCAGAGGTAGACCAGAGCTAGGAGGACACCAACTGATGGCTCCTGTCCCCACTGCTTTGTCTCCGGGGCCCCTTAGGAACCTAGGTCTCCAAACTCAGTCACGTCAAAAAAGAATTTTTTTAAATTCCGCATCAAATGCTTAAGGTCGTGTCCTAATGACTTCAGCAGCCATGAATGACTGCTAAGAGAAACAGCACCTAGCCAACAGCACTCTTGCAATGACTGAACTTGCCTGGATTCGGAGGGTGTAGGTTTGTCACGCTGCACCCACAAGGAAGCTCCCTTGCTGGAGGTTTTGGGAGCTGACGGATCCCTGGAGCCCTGTGGTCCAGCTGTGTCTTCGCGCTCCATATAGTCTGAGTTCAGAGAGATAATTACAATGCCTGCCTCCCAGTAGGTTCAATGAACAACTTATTGACTTTGTCTCTGTCGATGTCTATATTTTTAACAAAAGAATCTAAATACCTATTTCACACAAAAATGCTTAAACAAATTTAGCTAAGAGGAGCACAACGTTGAAAAATTGAATCTACGTTTCTTGGATAAATACGTGGCTATGTAAACATTTTCTAGTAAGGGTCAGGGAGGGGTTATTTCACTCTTCTAAAAAGGTAACTCTTGAAGAGACTATTCAGCTCATGGGTGAATGATTCTTTCCTGATGTGGCACCTGGTTTGGTGTCCCTGGGAGCTGTCATCATAAAGGAGATCAGGAAGGGGCTGAGGACCCGTTCCCCTTTTAGTTGGCATCCTTTTACATCTCTTCTGGCTTCAGCTAGAATTTGGGGCAAATCTTCTTAATGAGGATAACTAGCCTTTACAAAAATCTGTTAATGCCAGGAGGAGAAGAGTCTTGACTCCCGGGGTCTAGGGAGTAGGGTTGGGGATGGGGGTGGGGGGCTCACCACTCTTGGGCTTTAGTATTGATCAGGACCGTCTCTCCTACCTCTAGTCTCTCTACAAACATTTTCCCCGGGGAAAAGGATCAGCACACAAGGTCTGGAATGGAGGTAGCTGGTTAAACCAGTGAGAATTTGTATAAGCTCTGTCAGTTGCCTTGTCATTGTTCCCAGGAATCTGTGAATATTTAGCTACTAGTATGTCTTTCCCTAGGGAATGAGGGGCCAGGGAGAAACTTTGGTAACTAAAGGGGTAGGATGGAAATTCCTCCTGAGTTTTGGATTTTGGAGGCCATCTGTTAAGGCAGGGTAAACAGAGACCTCAGACCATCTCAAATAATCATTATAATGTCAGTAAAATTCTAATGTCACGGTGAACAAGTTAGCACCAAGGCATGTTGACATCAGCTCATCTCAAAATGAGTTGCATTGGAGGCACTCATAAATATGTAAACAGAGGAGTCCAGTGGGTTTAAAATTAGACCTGATCTTTTACACTGAGTAAAGATATTTCTGGCCATGTAGGAGAAAATGAAGTCCGTTCTGGCAAGAATGTTAGCCCTGGACGGAGGCCTCTCACTGCCAAGCCGGAGAGAGGGGAAAGCCTGCTTTCTTCCTACTTGCAGTCCCTTCCTGAGCACTGTCTCTGCCAGGCCCTGCACCCTGCGTGGAGACACCCCCAGGCTTCCAACAGTGGGGAGCCACACGGGAGAGGCGGGCTGGAAGAGTTCCCATCAAGTGTTGTGGGTGTCAGTGAAACCCATCCCCAAAAGCAGTACAGAACTTGCTCAGGTTCATGCATTTCCCAGGTTCACAGTTTATCTGTAGATTAAAGCAGTGTTGGCTCAACCCCGTGGAATGAGCAGCGTGTTGCCTAGGCCATCCTGGGCACGGCCCCAGTGCAGATTCGGAATGGCTGGGGCTTGCTGGATGGAGGGGGTGGGATTCTGGAGAATTTGGATCATATGCTAAATAGAATAACAGAACCAGGATACTAATTCCTGGTGTTATATAATTCAGCCAACGGAGTGAAGATCTGTTATTTTAGAAGAGAACCCTGTCATATCTTCATCTAATAATATTTCTTTCCTCCAAAAGACAGCCCCATTTTCAGATTCCAGAACCACATTCTCAGTTCCTCAGATCGAACCAAACATTCAGACGGTTTTGATATTTTCCACATCTTATAAAGACAAAGCATTTTGGCTGCTTGCATTTTAATTTTCTCAAAGACCTAAAAATGGTTGGCAGATCAGAATGAATAAACAGTCTTCAGTACAAAATCCTCAAACCCTCACACTTTTTTTGACTCAAGCTGTTACCATGTAGAAAAACCAATATTTAAAAAATATAAAATGTTTCAGATATACAGAAAAGTGTGAAGAATGTAACAAACACCTTTGAGCTCACTATTCAATATAAGCAATAAGACATGACCCATACAGTTCAAGTTCCCACTCTTCCCTTTCCCACCCCACTTCCAGATGACCACTGTCCTGAATTTGATATCATTCCCATGTTTTCTTAATTATTTTACTATGGCCTTGCTTGCTTCTTAAGCTTCATATAAATGATATATATAATATATATTATAATATATAATACATAATGCATTAATCTGCAGTTTGCTTTTTTCTGTCTATAATCATGAGATTCATTTATGTGGATACATACAAGCACATCAAAAATCTGTACGATATTGTATGTATACAGTACATATATGTCACAATTTACCTATCCATTGTGAAATACTGCCAAATTGTTCTAAAAAGTGGTCATACCAATTTCAACACTCACCATCAATATAAAAAAGAGGTTTTCTTGCTTAATACCCTTGAAAAAGCTTGGTATTATCATGCATGATCAGGCTATAATTTTTGCAATATAATAGGTGAAGGGATGATCTCATTGAAGTGTTAGTTTGCATTTCTGATTACTAGTGAGCTTAGGTGTGTTTATTAGCCACTTAGTTTTCAACTTCTTTGAATAATCTGTTTATGTCTTTTGATTATTTTCTATTTGTAGGTTATTTTTCTCATTACCTTATAGGAGTTCTTTATACGTTCTTTTTTTTTTTTTTTTTTAAAGATTTTATTTATTTATTTGACACAGAAAGAGAGAGAGAGATCACAAGCAGGCAGAGAGGCAGGCAGAGAGACAGAGAGGAGGAAGCAGGCTCTCTGCCAAGCAGAGAGCCCGATGCAGGCCTCGATCCCAGGACCCTGAGATCATGACCTGAGCCGAAGGCAGCGGCTTTAACCCACTGAGCCACCCAGGCGCCCTCTTTATACGTTCTTAATACTAATCCCTTCTCAGTATTATGTGAGTATTTTCCTTCATTGTACTTTGTACTTTCTTATACTTTGCTTAAGGTGAATTTTGGTGCATAGATGTTTTGAATTTTAATACAGTTAAATTTTATCAGTCTTTTACTTTTGGTTTGTTTGGATCTTGTCTAAGAAATACTTCCATGCCTCAAGATGATAAAGATAAATCTTAAATGTTTTCATTCAAAAGTTCCATTTATTGACTAGTTCAGCTCTTCCCCCTAGACCCTTCAGGGCCACTTCTGTCATCTGTCAAGTGTTGGACCCTCTGCCACGTTCTATTGGTCTATTTGTCTATATCTGGATGAAAACCATTTTGGGGTTTTGGCCATTTGGGGGGCACAACTTCCATCTTTATCCTTTCCTTGAGTTCGCCCTGGCCTGGTGCAGGCAACCAAATGGCAGCCCCATATGTAGAGGGGAGAAATCAAGCCAGAGCTCGCCCTGGGTAAGATATAGGCTGAATAGTTAACTCCTAAATAAATGAACTCCTAAGAAATCACTGTATAGTAATGAATATAAAAAACCCATACAAGATAAAGCATTTTTTAACAACAACAAAAAAAGCAAAAGCATTAAAAAAACTTTTCTGGGCCATTATAAGGCTCATGTTAAAATGGAAACTAGAGGCCATCCCCAGTCAATACCAATGTTGTTGCCTTTACTTTCTAAAACGCTTATAAACATAGTTTGCATACAGCTAGTCACAGGGAGTTCTGTAAAATAGTGTTAAAACTTTACATGCATTTCCTAGATCCCTCAGAGGATCCACATTGAAGGTCAGTCTGTCCCTGAGAAACCCTGAGCGTGCACCAGTTCTGTCAGGCATGGGTCTTTATTTCATTCAAGGGAGACTTGCTTTTCCTGCGAAACACTCTCGGTGACATTTGTATGACCTCGTGATTACTCCTTGGTGTCCTGCAGTGTCTTCAGATTCAGACCCTCTTGTACGGACCACAGGACAAGAGGACTCTGGCCACCCAGCAGACGGTGGATGTCTTGTCCAAGTGAGTTGGCCTCCACTTGCACTGTTTCTTTGCCATTCCGATCTCAAAGGAAGCTGGTTCTGTAAGGTTCTTTGGAACTTTCCGTGGAAAGTTTTACTAACTGACTTCCTGTAACTCATCGACTGTGCAGGACCCGTGGTTCCTTTGAAAACCCAGCTGTAAAATAGCTCCCTTGCCCAGATGCTAAGAAGAGATTAGCTCTTGAATCATGTCAGAAACACACACTGGGATTCTCCCTTCTGGAGACCAGCGCCTGCCCGTCTTCTCCCCTGCTGGAAGGCAAGGGCACAGTGCACTCTAGCTCAGCCTGCTGGAGGCCTGCCTGTGGCTTCCCTTGGTTCTCCGGGTGCCTGTCGGCGGGCGGGAGGGCTGGTGGCTGAGAGCCTTCTGACTTCTCCTTGAAGGCTGGTCCAGGTCTTTCTCAGCCAGTGAGCAGAGAAGAGGCCAAACCCTCACAGAGCCCCAATCGCCCAGATTGCCAAGGAAAGATCCTGGAAGCACGGAAGGCAAGGAGACAGCCAGCAGGGGGCACTGTCTCAGAGCTGACCCCCTGAGCCTTGAGCCAGCAAGACTTCCAGCCCCAACCTCTCTGCCTGTGTTCTGCTCACTGAGCCAGCCAAGGGCTGATTCTCTCAGCTCAGTGACAATGGCCACGAGGAATTAGGAAGTGGGAGAAAAAAATCCCGTGCCAGGATTCTCTTCTCATTTCTTTTCCGTCCCCAGGCTCCTTCAGGACCTGTAGCTCAGGAACCGCAGGCTCCCTTCACCACGGCAAGGGCTGGGCCTGGGGGGGGAACCATGTGAGGATCTGAGGGGCACCACACTCACCCCATCTTCTGCTCCCTTGCAGGGCCCCAGAGGTGGCTGTGACGTCTAGGCAGGCCCTGAAAGCCAAACCAGCGTTCTACAGCGGCGTGGCCCAGCACACTGTGCTGGGGAAGGCCCGGCCCAATGCCTCGGACTGAGACTCCCCCACCCCTCCCCCCAGAGTGAGCTTTGGTCACGCCTGGGCGAGGACACTGAGGGGGCCCTATCAACCTCTCCAACAAGACGATGGAATTCGACAGACTGTCAAGGCTGTTTGCTCCCGCAGGCCACAGATACTGCAGACTTCCTTTGGCCCACATTGTGACAGTGGATACCCTCTGGGCTGATCTGGTGCTTCTATAAAGAATTTTTCTTTTTTATCGCCCAAATGGTTTTTCTTGCCAACAAAAGTTTTTACCCATCAGCGCCTGGGGCTGCAAGGGTTCTCTTCACAAGCTGACAACTTCCGGTGTGTGAGGACAGTGTATAGTGCCTACACATAGAAAGCCCCTGGCCTAGACCTGGAGTCAGATGTGGAGCAACAAAATTCTGGAAAAAGCCCCTTCTTCTAGGAAGATAATATGGATTGAGAATAAAATGCTAATGAGACGAATCTTGGACGTGCTAGGGTTGCTGTTTTGAAAAGGAAGCCTGTCTTAGAGTTGCTTGGAGCCTACGGAGGGGCTTGAGGAAACTTCTCTTTACTCACGCAGTCATTCACTAAATGGGGCTAAACACCCGGTGAGACCTGGGGACACAACAGTAACCAAGACACAGTGTCCCCGTCCCCTCAGAGCTTGCCCCCCAACATGGACACCACACAAAAGATAAGGGTGAAATTGGTAACAGAGGGAAAGAGCCCAGTAAAGCTAGGCAAGAAGTGAATGGTGGTAAACGGACTAGAGGTCAGGAGAGGCAGGGTAACGGAGTGAGGGCAGCTGAGCAGGAGTGAGGCTGGCCTGGAGAGGCTGCAGGGAGGGCGGTTGACTCTTCCGGTCTCTGGTCCAGGCAGAAGAAACATGGCTGCCATCGGAGCTTTTTTTCTCCTGAGTTGACGCAGCCCTTGACTCCCTGCTCCCCCAGCTTTCTCTGGGTTCAGCATGTGAGGTGGGGAGGGTGGAGTGGAACGACCGCTCGTGTCCCGCAGTGGTCTTCAGTCTCCTGCAGGGGTGGGGAGGCCACTGCCACTTGAGAATGGAAAAGCAGAGTAGGAAATTTTGAGCACTCTTCATGCTGTCAACAATGATAGCCAGTGTGAGACAGAGGCGGGCAGAGTACGCAATGGGTGGGAATGAGCTGTGGGTGGCGCTGTTCCTGCTCCTTCCCACTCTCCCCCCCAGGACCACGGTCCCCCAAGGCAGCAGGCTGGCGCTAAGATGGCACCAAGCTGCAGCACGGACCCCCTTCCCTCCAGCGCCTGGTGGGAAACCCAGAGCCACTCTGGTTCCTTTTGTGCAGGATGGTTCTTGCCCACCTCAAGAACCAATGGGGGAAGTAAACTAAGAGGCCCATGGCAGGGTGAAGAGAGAGGCAGGGTCCCCGGTTCCCTTGGGAAGTTGTGACAGCTGACCACACAGGCCACCCCCACCGGTACCCACTCACCCAGACAGGCCTGTGGTGGGATGAAGGCATGAGGCGTGGTCACTCCTCACCAAGTGTCCCGTCTAATTGAAGACGTGAGTTTCAACGTGGATGGTCGACTAAGCATTTTAAGTATGTACCGCGTTGCAGTCTGCCAGGGACTGAATGTGTACGTCCAAAATTCCTGATGACACCCTAATCCGCACTGTGAAAATACCAGGGGTGGGCCCTCCGGGAGGTGATGAATATGTGAAAGTAGAGCCCTGATCAAGAGAGACACGAGACATGATTGCTCTCTCTGCCACGCTGAGACACAAGATGACGACCAACGGGCAAACCGGGCAGAGAGCCCCAACCAGGCACCAAATCCACCAGCACCTCGATCTTTGACTTCCGGCCTCTAGGACTGGGAGAAATAAATGTCCATGGTTTGAGCCTCCAGTCTATGCTGTGGCAGCAGCCTGGGCACACAGGAGTCCGTGCTGAGCTGCTGGTTGGGGGGTGGGGGAGTAAATTCTGATGGGACTTCTTCCTTCTGTATTTCTTGGAGGATAAAGTCTTGGAATCAGAGAAACTAAAATGCATTTTTTAAAAATTGCATCCCTACCTCAGAAAAGAATGAATTTAGGAATGGCCCGCCCAAATGTCTCCCGTCTGTTAAACATGTTATCTTCAACACGAGAGGAAGACTGTAGATATTCATAGTCTTTGTGGTAAAAAGTTACACACAGGTAAGGGTCTCTAATAACTCTTCTATGTCTCAAACAACTGCAAGTTTTTCAAGCACCTAAGAAACAGCCATGATTTACTAACCCCTCCAATCTGACTTAGGTGAACCAGCCTTGTTGGTGTGCTTCGGGCTGTCCTGGTTTTAGCACTGAGAGTCCTGTGTCCCTGGAGACACGAGCAACAACAGGATGGCTGGTCACCCTACAGCACTAGCCTTCCAGGCTGGGACAGTCACATTCTTACCACAGACCATCCAGCCTATATTTGAATACAGGCCAGCTGGGTTTTGCTCTGTCCGCCATGCTTTCTGGTTCTGTGTGAACAATACCAAGTTCTATTTCACATAAGGAACTGGAACTTCTCATACAGAGTCTCCCCAGTGATTCTGTGCTACCATTAAAAAAAACAATACAAAACAACAACGACAACAAAAAACCCATGCTTGGAAACACATATGTTTTAATTAGAGTTTAAATAGGAACCACAAAAACAGCTACTAGAAAACATTCATTCTCTCCAGGAACAAGGTGGGGTTTTTTTTCTCCTTCGATTTTTATTTTTATACATTCTTGTGACATTTCCCTCTGTAGGGAACAGGAGCTTAGAAAGATCAGCTTTTTCGATGATTCCATCGTAAATATACATCTGAAACCATACTATATCAAAACCACCAGTGGGAGGGTGAAAAGCATTCTGTTAATTCTGTTTTGTCTCCACAATGGTAAATACTGGTTCTGTCCCATCCCCAGAGTTGATTTCTATTGCCTCCAGAGCAACTGGTTTAAAGGACCCAGAGCCGTGGGGGTGATCTGCATGGCGTGGAGGACCTGCCCCGCTCAGAGACTGAGCAGCCAAAGACGGCTCGGGAGTCCATATCAATGAACATTTTCGGCAGGCTACTCCTTGAAGATGCATGATCTAACATGGAGATAGAAATTAAGACCTCAGATATTTTCCAAGTAGAGGTGGGTCGTGATATGAATAACCTGTCCACGTTAGCACTCATTTACCAGATCACAAGGCAGGAGAGGGCCATAAAACTAAGCCCAGTCTGACTCACAGAATAGACTCCCCATCTGGTCTGTCTGGCCATCAAACCGGTAGGCTGTCACCTTGACCAATAAATCACTTCTACAAACACCATCACCCACCACCGCTAACAAGATCAGCCCATCCTTGACCGTACTAGAAACGAGACGTTTCTGTTTGCAAAGCCGTCGCCTCTGGACCAGTTTGTGACAGTTACTAGTTCATCTGGCTGACAACAACGGTTGAAACCGGCAAGTCGACTTTGTCTACGCCTGGATTCAGTGTTTGTCAGATCATCCTGAAAGCTTTGCAGCATATCTCCTCCACTTAATAAGAAAACACACTCTCCCTCGACTATCTGCTGTCGCCATTTCTGGGGGCTGAGATGGAGGTCTTGGGGGCCAGAGAGCCACTGTGTGACTGCCCGCCCCTCATGCCATACCCACCACCCCCCATCACCATAACCCACTTGAGGCTGCTGTCACCTCGAATCGTTATTCCTCAGCTCACTACTGGCAGCTCTAGCTTCTGTTAGAGGAAATACAGCTTCAACTTCAATGTGCAAGAAATGAGCTTGGATTAAAATAACGCTGTGCTGTTAGAGATGCTATCTTTGCGTGAGGCCAGACCTTTGTAGATGGAAGCCTTAAAAGCAATGTCCTTATGTAAAATAAAACAAACCCGGTCAAGCACCCTCCCTCTAGTATCTTAAACTCGAAGGTATAGGTGCGAAGGTTGGCACCCTGTGGCCCAGGAGGGTAGGGCCTTTGCCTTCCTTCAGGGACCCTTCCTGGGTGCTTCCATGCTACGGGGGCTTCCCCTGCAGCCAGAGGGGGGCCCAGCTCCTTCCCCCAACACATCTTCTTCTCTTCAACATTAGTATTCACTCCCCTGAGCAAAATACCCCAGCGGTAATGATTTCCGTTAAAAACAGCAAAAGCTTCCTCGAGGTCGATGGTTGTTTTCCATCGCGATGTCTCTGAGCTCAGAAAGACCTCGGCCCCTTTCGTGGTGGGCTAAAAGGGCTTCTTTGCGGGGTCACCAAACACCCTGTGCTCCCGGGGTCACTGCACGACCATCTCGGAAGCTAAGTTCTCGTCCGAGCGTCAACATTCTGTTTGTGGTCTTCGGGGTCTGCCTCCCACCAGGAAAATTAAATGTTTAGGTGCTAAGGGCTAAGGTGCATAGAAGCTCGAAAATACTGATAGAACGTGGCTGCTCCAGAACTTGGGTTGTAACAAAAAAGAATATTTAGACCATGAGCTACTTAACCACCTAGTGCTGCAAAAAAGTACTCGAAGCTAGTCCCAAGGATCATTTCCCCTGCACACGTGGGCCTGGTGCAGGGTTCTGGGACCTGTGCAAACACAGCAAGTATATTTGGGACTTGAAATACCACAATAGGCTGAGGCTGTCCTCTCCATAAATAAAACACTATATATTTTTTTTATAAAGCTCTGCACATAGAAAGCAATTCACTCAGGTCTTAAAGTGAATTTAACTTTTTCCTAAAGATAAAAATCACTTAGAGCAATCTGCTTCTTTCCTAAGATTTCTTTTCGAGAAGACTTAGAAAAATGCATAGTTTTCCTTTTCAATGCTAGTTTATTATTTCATATTAGCACATGCAAATAAGATTGATTCGTAAATATATTACTTGGATCTTGTTACCATATAGGCATCTGACCTATGGATAATTATAATTTTAGACAGATGCATGGCATTTCTGTGACCAGGAGCAGAACTGGTAGAAATTATGTCTAGGAGTGGAGAGAAAACTCCAGGAAAAGGAACTTTGAAGACTAAAATGATTAAAAAATATTTCTGTCAAAGTTCCAACTCAAAAATAAAATTCCAACACCTTTAAAGGCGCGAATTAATTTGAAATCTTTACAGGTGATAACGTAAACCGACATCGCCCAGAGCGGACTTTGGCGAAAGAAAAAGGGGGGTGTCTTGATGAAGACTGAGCCCCCCTCCTTCTAATTAGTAAAGGCCTTTGTGTGTTGCCATGTTACCAAGTAAGATACCCCTGAAAACAAAATATTTATCAAAACCAGTGTCCCTCACTGTCCTCTTCCTGACTGTCTAGATAGAGGAGGGCCACTTTCTTCTCATCCGAAATCACCGACCTTTGGTCTACCATCCTCTGTAGCTGCACCGTCTTGTCAAACTCAGCCCGCTCCTTGCCCTTTTCCCCGGGGGCCTGGTGTCCGTCCCCAGCAGAACCCTGAAAGCTCCCGCCAGCCACCCACACCTTCCCGCCGCCCCCGTCTCTCCAGGCACCACGGTCAGGGGCACCATGCGCGGCTGCTTCGGTCCCCACAGGGAAGACGACTGTGGTCTCTCGTGTCCAGCGGGGGCTCACCTCTACATTACTCACGTCCACCTGAAAGGGAAACGGAGTGTCTTTGGGCCCCAGTGGAACCCACCTTAGCCCTCTGCAGCTGTCTACTAATTTGCCTCACTCAGGGGAGCCCACTGAGCCAGCAGGGGCAAGGGTTTCAGACACGGGTGCTTGGAAGACCATCTGTTTGGAGGTTCTGGATGCTGCGGGACCCAGCCCGGGGCACCTGCTCACACCCCATACCTCTTCTGCCCTGATGCGTCTCCCACACTGGCCTCCTCGGGCAACTGGGAACTGGCCTTGGGAAGGCGCTCTCTCCAGTCATCAGGATCTCCCCACACAGTGTATCTATGAGCAGCCTAGCTCCCGTCTGCGGAGCCCTCTCTGTGGGCACTGCTGTTCCCTAAGTGCTCCGGGCAGGGGCGGCCATCTGCTCAGCAGCGGTATGTCCCTGAGACCCCATTTTGTCCTGCCTGATGGATCTGCCTTTCCCCGACCATGGTTCTGTGACACCCAACTCCCTTCTGTCTGGGGGCTGTGACCTAGATTTGCTCACGGAAACCCCCTCTAGGGCCTACCCGCAGGGGCCTTACAGAACTCTGGGTACCCATGGACTCCTCGGTTTGAAGATAATCACCGCCCTTCCCCACCCTTAGAAATGGGGCCTGAGGGGCGCCTGGGTGGCTCAGTCATTAAGTGTCTGCCTTCAGCTCAGGTCATGATCCCAGAGACCTGGGATCGAGCCCTGCATCGGGCGCCCTGCTCTGCAGGAAGCCTGCTTCTTTCTCTCTCACTCCCCCTGCTTGTGTTCCCTCTCTGGCTGTGCTTCTGTCAAATAAATAAATAAAATCTTAAAAAAAAAAAAAAGAAAGAAAAGAAAAAGAAATGGGGCCTGAAAAATAACTTTCCTTTCAGCATGAGACTGTAACCAAAGGCACTGTGCCTCTCCGCATCTGTGGAAAGCTCCACGGGGCCAGGCTCTCCTGTGTGCCCTGCCCCCTCCCCACCACCTCCTGAAAGGCAGGGACAGGTCCTCGGAGGAAGACTTGACTTTGGACACTTGACTTTGACCAGGACCCAGGGTGAGGTGCCTCACGGCCCGGATAGTGCCAGCTGAGCCGGTTGCCTGACGGGTCACCTTCTCCACTTACCTCCACCACCTCTGCCGTGGGTCCCTCGTGGGAGACATGCTCGGTGCTCCAGGTGCCAGTGGGCCCTACTTGAACGCGCCTGACAGACCGGCTTACGTCCTCGAGCACGTGCGACTGAGCAAAGGCCCTCGGGCTGGTGACTTCCACGGTGGCCAACACGGGCCCCTGGGACGTGGCCCGCTCCGTGCTGGGGGAGGCCCGGCCGGCATCGTCCTCCTCACCGGAGGGGCGGTACAGCTCCTGGGTGGCCCAGCGCTTGAAGCGGAGGCCGGCTGCGGGGGCCTCCGCCACGCTCTCCCCGTCTGGGCTCCCGGGGGCCGGGCTGCGCCGCCTGGCCAGACTGTCTTGTACCACTGACTCCACAACCTTCTCGATCTCCCCAGCTTCGTCTTTGCTCAGCTCCTCCAGGTCTAACTGGTTGGCGTCCACGGTTTTCGAGAGGTTGACTTCGGCAACCAAGGTCACAGCCCTCCCGCCGGAGGTGTGCACTTTCTTGACATCGACGGACACGTTCTCGGGCCCACCCTGACCCTCTCTGGTGAGGGCCGACAGCTCTTCCTTCATGCGCTCCGGAAGGCTTTCCTCCAGCTGCCCGATCACTTCCACCAGCTGGTGTCGGGGCTCCTTGAAGGCCTCCTTGATGGACGTATGGAACTCGTATGGTATTTTAATCTCCTTTTCAATGACTGTGGGTTCAGCATGGAATTCACCACTTCTGGTTTGTTCTTTCCAGTGAGTATGACCCACGTCCTCCTCCAGTGGAGGTTCCAGAACGTCCGATGGTTTCACAACTGTCTCTCCTGACCCATCATCCCTCTTGATTCTTCTCCAAGTCCCAGGCACAATCTCATCTTGCCAAGAGTACCGGATGGTGGACTCCTCTTCAATGTGGATCTGCCCATACACGGAGCCCTCGTCCCTGTCCTGCCCCAACGGGTGCTCATCGGGCGTGGACACAAAGTAACTCTGCTCTCCTCCTTCCGAGTCGCCCGCCTCCGTGACTTCTTCGACGTGGGTTATGTTCTCGTGGGGCCACTTGGTCTTCTTACGCTGATTTCCTGAGAACGTGACGTCTGCTCCTCCATAACCTTCTTCTTCAACAAGTCCCTTGGAGCCCGGAGACACATCATCCACCTCCTCCACTTCGAACGGGGTGGAAAGCTCCTCTGCCTTCTCGCCACTGACGTAGCTCACAGGCTCCTCGATGATCTCCACGTTGACCACCCTCGCCTTCCCCTCTCTTCCTTTCAGACCCAGGTTGATGATGTCTCCTATCATCCGCTCGGCCGACTTTCCCTTGAGGTCCACCTCCTTAATGTCCTTGCTCAGAAGGTAGTCCAGGCCGGCTTCGTCCGAAACATCGACCTCCTCCTTCAGTCTCGACTCCACAACTATCTCGGTCTTCGTTTTCCTGTCGCCGGGAAGCTCTTTCTTGTCCATGTAAGTGACCTTCGTGTCTGGAAAAGCATTAGCAGATGCCTCTGCCTCCGGAGACTGGGTGAATTGCTTCAGGATACTGGACACGATGTTTTCTGCTATGGTCTCAGTGGTGGACTCGCCCTTCGGCGAGCTGGCGGTGTCACCAGGGCCCAGCCTGACCCGGGCCTCCCGGGTTTCCACACCTCTCCTGATACCATCCGGAGCATCCTCCCGTGGGGGCGTCTGGAAAGCTTTCGGGGCCCCCTGGGGCGAGCTCTCCCGGGAGACTTCTAGACTGATGGGCACCTCTCTCTCTCTCACGCTTTTCTCCTGCGCCGACTCCTTCCCTCTCCCCTTTTCCCTCAGTTGCTGGCTTTCTCTCATTCGTGCTTCTTTATCTAACTTTGTCAGCTCTTCCCACCTGAGGTTTCTCTCCTCTGAAGCCTTCTCTTTGGAATCGAACATTTTCTCATCCCGCTTCGTCTGGACAGTTCCTGGCCTATTTCTGTCTTGCTCCCTTGTGGCGTCCGCTTCTGTCTTCTTTCCCACAATGATGGTCCGCTCACTTGACCAAGTGCTTCGGGAAGAGCCTGCCGACACGTCGTCCAGGCGTTCTCGGTAGGACTTGGGGGCCACGGCAGACTCTCGGGCCTCATGAGCAGGGGCGTCCTTCGTGCCTGCGGTTCTTGGCCTCTCAGGGGATGTCTTCACAGCTGCTTCAGTATTTCTTAAAAGACTGTGCGCTGGGGAGAAAGTTCTGAAGTTGGTTGGACTCTTGGCAGTCTTCTCCTGCGAGTTGGCAGTTTTCTCGTAAGTTGTTTCATGCCGGGTGGTGGTACGGGAAGAATATTCTGAGCCCAGGAAGCCTCTTCTGGCAGCACTTCCAACGGTGGGCTGTGCCAACGGGGGAGGGCGTCGTGCCAGGCTGTGGCTGAAGCTGGCCATGGGGGCTTTCTGCCTTGTAATCCGATTCCTCTCATTCTCCCTCTGTATCACTGACGTGGCGTATTGATAGGATGTGCTCCTGAGGTCTGCAGAAAAGGACAGGGATCATTACATTCTTTCATCTCAAAAACATCAACACGGGTCAAATCCCATCGCATCATCATAAAAACGTACTGTCACGGCAGAGAGGGCATTATAAATGAGAGACTGTCAATCTCCAAATAATTTCTTCTGGTAGTTTTAAAAATTCTGTTACAATAAAATAGAGTACGATGCGTGCTTCGAGTTAACACCTTTCTCCAGTTACCGATCTTAAAACATCAAGAATCTTCACAAACATTATCGAATATGCAATCGCAGAGCATGGTACACACATCAGAGAGGTTTGGGGTGCCTGTTTCCGGGAATGAAATGTCACAATGTCATGGTAATTTGGAAACTCTCATTTCTACTTTGTTGACCTAAGTTTCTTTAACAGCTCTCAGCAGATTACAGCTTTATACTTACTAAGGATTACTAAGTACAGGATTACTAAGCACCAACTGGCATTGTCCCTCCACCATTCCATGGGCTCTCATTTGCCGTTGGTTTCCACGTTGGGCCAACAAGTCCTGCAGAATTGAACTTTTTCGAAGGCTCCCTGACTTCTTCTATTTTTACCATTCTATTTTTACAAACTTCTCATTTGACAGGGAGCCAGAGCCAGAAGTTGACCAGGCACCGACGGTCTGTTTTAATATCATAATCCTGGGTGTGGGAGGCTGTCCACGGGGCTCCCTGCTTGGCTTGGGGTCATCCACAGAGGATGCTACCTTGGCCATGTCCAAACCCCACCACCAGGGAACCCGCTCTTAGGAATGGCAGCTGGTGGTTAGAAGGGGTCAGGAGCACCAGTCGCCCGGAGAGCGCCCCCTGGTGTCTGCCACACCCCATTCGGCCGAGCAGGGTAAAGCCTAGGTCTCCAGATCATGGCAGCCAAGGCCAGAGCCCCCCTGAGGACAGATCCGAGGACACAGGAGAGAGACCAGGCCAGGACATTCTCTGTGAAGATTCCTCGTACTAATCCTAAACAGAGAAGCCCCAGAAGATGAACCCCTGGGAAAGTACAGGAACCAACTGGTTTTTAATCAAGGTCCACTGAGAAATACGGAAGATGACAGACTGGTTTCAGGTTCTATCACCTTGTGAGCAAGTGGCCAGGATTATTCTAGATGATATTACAAAAGAAACATAAGTGTCTTCATAAGCATTGATAAATTCACTAGGAACACATCTGTACATGTATTCAGTGAATAGTTAATGGGTACATATATCATACAGGACACAGAACGATCTGGAAGCTCAAAGCTTCATGAAAGAGTTCACCACCATTCTCTTTCTTCTAATGTTCCTTGCTTTTGGCATAATCCGTAATTGCCAAACTAAGTTTAGTTTACAAATACCGTCTCTGTATCCTTTACAGACCTTGACAAAACAATCGGTGAATGAAACACAGGCTCCCAGGAGCCCTCTTGCTGAGCTCTTCCTAGGCCCCACAGTCACAGCTCTTCAGAGATCTGTAAGCCTGGGCCCTAAACCATTGGTTCCTCTACAAGTCTGGCCCTAGCCCCTTTCTCCTCTCTCCCTTCTTAGTGAAGACTTAACATACCCTCATGTACAAAGTGTAGCTAAGTAAACCTTGAAACTGGGTGAATGGTATCTTTGACTGACTCTCACAATCAGAAAGCAAACTTGTCGGAGGCCATCTACGACCAAATCCGAACCAGTCACAGATAACCTAGAACCAAAACTATGGTTCTCAACCCAGGGACCTTTCAAAGCTGTGAAGTGCCTGAGAGGGATGCAATCTTAGAAAAATAAAGATGGACAGTGGTTTGTTTTTGCTTCTGTTTTTTTTTTTTTTTTTAAATCTGCCATCTATCCAGATTGGCTGTTAACCAAATGTTCCTTTTTTTTTTTTTTTTAAATGTTCTCCTGATTGAAGTACCAAATAACGTGCGTTCTCAATGTGCCACGATTTCAAATATGGTAACACTTGGGGAGACTGAAACCCTGCTGAGTAAGGCTGAGATTGACCATACTATATGTAATTCAATCTGCCCTTCCTTGACCAGAAAGCACTTTAAGTTCCATAGGCTAGTTCTGGCGGTTCTGCAGCTACCAGGAATATGAGCTTTATTCTGCAGCTTCTGGCCTCAATCAAGACGGACCTCAGGGCTCCCAGGGACACCTGCCACATACACATCGACCTGAGCTGCCCAGGCTGACCCGGGGTAATATGAACAGTGTAACCATTCCCACCTCTGTCCCTTGGGGGGGAGCAAGTTCCAGCGTGTTGACTCCCTGCTCCACAGAGTAATACCTCCCGATACTCGTGTTAAAGCTGTAAGTCTTTGGTCTGTAAAGGGCGGTCCCTCCAAAGCGTGTGATACACAGGCACCCACCCAGCATCTCCTCCTTGCCCTCTATCCTTCCCGCCTCTCCATCAGCCCCTCCTCCCTCCCCACACTGGCCAGAAGCATAAATGAGTTTCCTAAGCACTTTTCCACGCATTCCCATTTACGTTCTTATTTAAACCACGACGCATTACGTAAAATCTATTTGGTACCTAAGAGAGGGATGACTAACACTCACCTGGAAAAAGATCATCTCTAACCCCAGTTCTTCCAGACAAATGATGCTTTACGGTTTAACCACAGAATGAACCTGTTCAGATGGAAAACATCTTAAAATTAAATAATTAGCTTTTCTTCTATTTACCTTGTGGTATGTTTTCAATGCGCTCAGTCAAGATTATCTCTGGATTGCTCTCGCCTTCCAGTAAGGCTCTGTAAAAATAATTAAAAAAAAAACTCATCAGGAAACAGAAGAGTAAGAAGTGCTGCTATAAGTCATAGTACATAGTATTTGGTCGGAGACCACACTGTCACAGTGTCCTGTGTTTTAGGACTCGTGTCTGAAGATATGGCACCACAGGGACGTGAACCCCATTCGGCGGGCCTGGCTTGAGACAGTGATGAACATAACAAGCGGCCAGGGCTTCAGAAGTTTTGGAGAGGCAAGAAAACCTTCTAGAAAACCCTTCCAAACCCAGGACAAGGGAACGGAGACAGATAGGTGAGGGTCCAGGGCGGGGGTCAGGGGTCTGTCTGGCTCGTCTGGGAAGTGGGGAGGGGCCCACACATGGTAGGTCACCGCGGGCCAGAGGGCCCCAGACCGATTACAACCCCTACTGGAGTCTTCCTGGAGTCACAGGTTGGGGGGCTGACT
Source organism: Ailurus styani (assembly GCA_002007465.1). Classification (NCBI taxonomy): domain Eukaryota; kingdom Metazoa; phylum Chordata; class Mammalia; order Carnivora; family Ailuridae; genus Ailurus; species Ailurus styani. The sequence continues at coordinate 152,596 of LNAC01000480.1, forward strand.
AGGAGCAGAGCAAGGACTGCCATCTGTTTGCAAGTAAGGCAGCCGGAGGGCATGCATGGTTTTCATAATGGGTTCCCTGCAGACGTCTTAGAGCTAAGGGGAAAGAGACAGACAGAAAGCAGTCAGGCAGACGAGGAAAAGGAAGAGCGGCAGAGTCCCCCCAGCCCCCAGCCCCACCCCAAGGGGCCCCGGGGCATCCACAGAAGCATCCCATTATCTCCTTTAATAAAACAGCAAAGAGCACTTGACCAGGTGACCCCTTTGGCCACATCTAAAAGTCTAAAACTGCAGACTCCTCATTGAGCTGTCATTCCCATGTACAACTCAGAGCCCCAAGGACAGAGTACAGGGGCAGGCTTCAGCCTAGTGGGCTGGGAAAGGTCAGCGCTGGATGCCCATCAGGCGGAGAGACCCCTAGGATCCCGCCTGCTGCAGGCACAACAGTTATTTGGTCGCTAGAGCAACGTGGGAAGTCGTCACTACTTTCAATTCCAAGGAGTACACTGTGTATGGCAAAGGGTAACCAGAAGCAGGGCCCACTTGGAATTATCGGTGTTACCACGGAGAGCTGGCTACGGGGACAGGGGAGGGACGCCAGATCCAAGCAGGGACTCGGTGGTTCCGGCAAACCGGCACCAAGCTCTGTTCCCACTGATCCAGATGCGGCAATCCCCATGAAGGTGAAGACTTCAGGTGGAGGGTGGCCAGGGAGGGCCCCCCTGCTACGGTGAAAAGCCAAGACAACGGCCAATGGGACTCCACTCGAGGGGTCCATGGAAGCAGTGGCTGAGGTGCACATGGATGTACGTTCCGGAAGACAAGGGGCCGGGTCCAGAGCCCCAGCCCTTCCACTCGGGGTGAAAGCCAGGAAACCGGACACCAACCCGTTAATCCCACACCCTCATGACCCAGCATTTTAGGTTCCAGGAATACAAATAGCTTCCATCACTGATAAAATTCTGCGGTCTGTGTATAATAAGAGGAAGGGTCAGGGTAGCAGTCGAACTCTTAAGGGTCTGCGTCCGAGAATGACCATGGCCAGAGAAGTGACCTGCCACAGCGCAGGGGGTGGGGCTTGGTGAGAAGGCCAAGTTCCACTTCAGACCTTTTCTCCGCCCACTCAGCGGGAAGCTCGGGGACCAGAGGGCTTCTGCCTCCTCCAGCCAGGACAGAAAGTGTCTATGAAGTCCAGGTCAGCAGAGAACTCAGGGCAGGAGGCTGGGGGAACTAGCTTCCCTCATCCCTCAAAGAGGAATGCTTTTGCTCCTCTCTCAGGGGAAATCCAAACCACCATCCAATTTTGACAGAGTTGGGGACCCTGAGTAGGACGTGCTGGTCACCTGGGAGCAGGCGTGAGTCCCCCCCAGCCCAAGGGGTATGTGCCGTCACGTGCTGGTCACCAGGCCTGGCTAAGACTGGGCACCAAGCATGGCTCGGACCCTCCCCTCTGCTACCTCAGGAAGCCTTTCTAGCAGCCCTCGCACAGGGCCAACGATAAGCATCCAGTTCTGGGGTTAGAGGACTGGAGCGCAGGGACAGCGTCTTGGCCAAAGGCACTCGGCTCCCTCCCCAGCAGGGACAGTCCACTGGCCCTGCCAGGCCCAGGACGAGGGCATTGCATACAAACTTTCAAAAGAACAGATCCTGGGGACAGACCCCCTGGACTATATTAACGCAAACATATTCAACATCTTTTGGTGACTTCCATCCAAACGCCCCTACAGGGCTCTTCCAGAGCCTATGAAGCTCTTCCTGGGCAGGAACTCAGTCCTACTCTGCAGGGCTGGCTCCTGGAAGGCAGGGACATGGGTCACCTTCCCCACCCCAGCACCTGGCACAGGGCACCGGTCATTTAATTCACGCCTTAATTAGCAGACGCCTCTTGTGTCACACGTGGCGTCCTGCCCTCTACCAGCACAGCTCATAGGACTAAGAAGACAGAGGCACAGACAAAATTGCTCAGGAGATGCCAGAAATTTCCTCAAAAGCTCCAAAGGGCACATTTTTAAGGAAAAGACTCATGCAACTTTAAGAAAAGGGTACAGCGTTCTCTGGTTATTTTGAGAGCGCTGGAGGAAAACAGCCTCCAAGCCATGGTGATCGGGTGAAATGCCAACGCCCTGAATCACGAGCTATTAGGGACCATTTCATACAGCCCCACAGCCTGGCAGCCTCTGAAGCAAGAAAATAAGCAAACACATGCAGGAAAACCAAGTCCCTGGTCTCATTACGATGTCCAGGACCAATCCACAGCGCGTGTGTGAGCTCTAATGTGGCCTCTGGCCAGGCTCCAAGCCCTAATAGACCCCACTGGTCCTCCGAGCAGGGCCCAGGGTGAACTGGGGCTCTCTATCCAGGATAGATGGTCCTGACGGAATTTCGGGGCGTGTCCAATGTTATTCCGCCCTGGGGGCACAAGGCACACCCAAGTCCCTGATAAATGTGGACAGGAGTGAGGGAAGAGGGACAGTTGGAGGATGTTTCCAGAAGGGATGTCAGCGGAGCCAAATGGGATGGTTCCCAAAGTGCTTCCTGGCTAAACACAGATGGGGAGTGCTGGGAGGAAAAGGGGATGGAACTGGGAGAAGGAGCCTCAGAAGGGCCGCCCCGGGCTCCAAGCTCCAGAGAGGGTGGGGGACCGCCTGCCACCCTGACTGGAGGGGGGGGGGTTGGCTGCAGGAGGGGGAAGCGGGGAAAGAGGACAAGCATCGCCATCTGAATTGGAAAGGTTCTGCTCGGTACCACAGGCAGGAAATGGAAGATATTACTGAGGCCATGGGTCTACTGGTCATTCCCTCTGTGCTCAGCTGTAAATCACGTAACCAAGCCTACCCATCGTTCTAGAGACTGAGAAAAAAAAATCAAATGATCGACAGAGAGACCAAGATTACTAATAAAATAGAGAAAAGCAGCACTAGGAGTGATTGATGGAGAAAATTCCCGAGTCAGGTTGCCTGGATTCAAATCCTGGGCCTGCCACTTCGTAGTTCTGCAGCCTTGGGCAAGCTACTCAAACCCTTTGTGACTCAGTTTCCCCATTGCTGAAATAGGCACCAATCACAGGTGTGTGGTGGTAGCTAACAGCAAAGTTCTCACAACAATGGCTGTCACAGAGTAGGGGCTCAATCAATGGTCAGTCATCATGATCATCATCTTCTACCGACCTGAGAAGAAAGCTGATTTTCAGCTGCCTGAAGTAATCCACAAGGGGAAGAGATGCTGGAAAACCTAAAATCCTAGTGGACAGAGAGCAACCCGTTTCTGCAGTGATGTGGGGAAGGCATGCAACCAAGTGGACGGCTTACTCTTAGCCGCCTCTCCTTGAAACTATGAGATTTTATTAATTTCAAGTATTTGCCTAATAACCAGCTAGGTCTCCACGTTAACACACAGTTGTAAGTTTTCAAGAGAGCAGGATTTCATTTAGCAAAACAAAATGGATTTCTCCAAGCGCTGGAGAAATTCCAAAGAACTGTTTCCTTTGAACAGGTGTATGAAAGGGGGTAAATGGGGCCCCTTCTCATTATTCATTATTCATTATTATTACACAATAATGCAGGGGCCGGAAATATCTTATGACAGGAAAATCGCCAGCAGTAGGAGTTATCTCTACTGCTTTATGAGCGGTCAGACTCAGAGATGGAGTATTTATTTCCTCTAGTTGAAATTCACTGTTTCTTCTCCCTGCCAGCATAAGAGGAAACAGGAAGCTCACACGTCCCTGCTGTACAGACATACAAAGACCGTGTTTTGACGTTGTTGTTTCCGACATTTTATTATTTTTTTAAAGATTTTTATTTATTTATTTATCTGAGAGAGAGCGAGAGAGAGAGGGAGAGAAGGAACACAAGCAGGGGGAGTGGGAGAAGCAGTCTTCCGGCTGAGCAGGGGGCCTAACTCGGGGCTCGATCCAGAGCCAAGGCAGACGCTTAAGGATTGAGCCACCCAGGCACCGCCCCCACCCCCAACCTAACCTTTTATTTATTTATTTATTTAAAAGATTTTATTTATTTATTTATTTCACAGAGGGAGAGAGATCACAAGGAGGCAGAGAGGTAGGCAGAGAGAGAGAGGGGGAAGCAGACTCCCCGCTGAGCAGGGAGCCCGATGCGGGCCTCGATCCCAGGACCCTGAGATCATGACCTGGGCCAAAAGCAGAGGCTTTAACCCACTGAGCCACCCAGGCGCCCTCCAACCTAACCTTTTAAAAGAAGGACTGTGCCTGAAAGAGCCCAGGCACAAACCTTGGCATTCCGTTTTCATATCTGGCCAGCCAAGACTCCCTTCAGTATTTATCTTTTGAAAAATGGTCTGGCTCTGCTTTCCATTTCTTCAGGTGGCGTTTAGAAAAACTGTTATGTATTTCAGACCCAAAACATTAAAAAAAAAAAAACAACCCTCTTTTTTAAATTTTAAGGGAGAAGGCGTCATCTGTCCCCCATTCCGAAAGCCAGGACGGGCCTCTTGCGTACACGGGTTTTCAGAGCCCGCGGTTTTGTGGGTCTGGGACTCGGTTTATTCCTGGGTGAGCAGCTGGCTGCTGGTGGGTCAGCCAGAGCACGTGAGGAGCGGCCGCCTTCCCCCAGGCTTCCAGCCAGGAGCCTCCCTGTCCACTCCCCATGTTCCTCCCAGCCAGGCTCCAGGCCCTCGGTCAGCCTCCTCCAAGGCTCCCTTGGCCACCCCCGTGTCAACTCCTCCCACCTGAATCTCCAACGACTGTAGAGACCCTCTGAGGCCTCCCTGTACCCAGTCCTCCTGCGTGCCAGCAGCCGGCAGCCTCGCCCCTGCCCCTCGCCCCCCTGCCCCAGAAAGTCCAGCTCAGCTACCTCGTTTTCCAGGCCTCTGCTCACCTGCCTTGCACTCTCCTTCCTCCCCTTGTTTTCCTATCTGACTCATCCACCTGGAGCACTTTCCTGAGTCCTTCCTGCCTCTCCACTTTTTTTTTTTTTAAGATTTTATTTATTTATTTATTTGACAGAGAGAGAGAGACCACAGGTAGGCAGAGAGGCAGGCAGAGAGAGAGAGAGGGGGAAGCAGGCTCCCCGCTGAGCAGAGAGCCGGATGCGGGGCTTGATCGATCCCAGGATCCTGAGATCATGACCTGAGCTGAAGGCAGAGGCTTTAACCCACTGAGCCACCCAGATGCCCTGCCCATCCACTTCTTACTGTTTATTTTCCCACCCCCTCTAGGCCAACTCAAATCTCACCTCTTTTGAAAATCTCTCCTGCCAACCTTGGCTGGAAGCTCTCAGTCCCGCCTCTGAACAGTCTTTATCTGACCCTGTTCGTTGGCAGTAAACTGTCTCTAGGACCTGAGTGGACTGGTTCCCCCCCCCATGTGCCCCCGACTCCCCACTACCCCTTCTCTTGCACGTCCATTCAAATGCCCACCATCCTTCAAGACCCCAATCAATCTTGCCTCCCTCCGGAAGCCTTCCTGGATTCTCACAACTCCCTTCTCCCCAGAAACCTGGCACTCATGTGTCTTACGAGGCATTTGTTTCCAACGAGGGGGAGGGAGGGGCGATTTAGGTCCACATGGCCTTGTCCACAGCACCTGACCCTCAACACCAACCCCCACTCTGCTCTGTGGAGAGTTGTTTGTGTGCCCTCTGAGCTGGCGCAGCGCCCTGCCTGCCAACATCTCTGGAGCAGCCAGAGGGCACAGGCCCTGCTCACAGAACGTGGCCTCAGAGCTGTGGCTCTTGCCCATCCCTCACACACAGCCCTCCAGGCCAGGCCCCCAAAACCAAGCCTGCCCGGGAAGCCCCAACACCCAGCAGTGGCCACCGATGCCACGCTAGGTCAGTCCTCGGGTCCTCGCCCAGACGGGCCCCTCTGCCTGGAACCACTCCCCAGGTGATGTTCCAGAAGCCCACGCCATGGGCCTCACCCACCAGCCCCGCCCCCCGGCACCCCGCACACCACTCAGCCTGCCCGTCATTCGCCTGCTCTCAGCCACTGCGAGACCGGCTCAGTGCCTTCGCGATGCTCCCAGGCTGCTCTGCCGACAGTGCCAGGCACCCTAAGTCACCTGGGATCTTGTCATGAGCCCAGCTTTCACCAGAAGGTCTGGAACGGGCCTAAGAGTCTGCATTTCCCACCAGCTTGAGATGCCTAGCGAAGCCAGCGCTGTCCGTCCGTGGGCCCCTGGAGCGGCAAGGCCCCGCAGCCATGGTTCTCTACCCTGGCCGCACCGGACAGTGCCTGGGCCCTTCCTGTGCCAAGCTGATGGGAACATTCAGGAATGGGCCCAGGGGCCGATGCTTTATTTAGCAGGTTTCCAGGTGACCCCCAGGTGCAGATGAAGCTAGGAACCACATACCCCACACCCCACCCAGCGCTCGGCAGCCAGTGTAATAAACACTCACACCCCAGGAAAAGCCTCGTGACTCTGTACGCAGTGGACAAGCCCCTCCAGCCTCACGTAACTTCACCGGGGACAAGCGAACGAGGGCGAGCCCCTGAGCTAGCCCACCTTCTCTTGCACTCTCCCTGGTGTCTCAGCTATCAGCCAGCCCCCAATTACAGCCCGTCGTCCCCTGTAGTGCGGGACGAGAGGGCCCGTTGTCACGCTCACCAGCTGAACAAGGCACCAGTGTCTTCCTGGGTCAGCGATTGGCCCAGGAGGTTTGAGGAGCTCCTCTGGCCTTAGACACTGGGGCTTACTTTGTTCGAATTTTATGATTTTACTGAATTGCGTCTTTACTTATAAACTCTATGTCTACATTTAGTTATAAGTGACGTTATTTTATTATCAGTGTTTCTTCTTCACAGGGAAGGTTGACCGGAAAGGACCAAACATCTGGGTTCGGAAGTGTGCGTGGACGCCTGAGAGTTGGCCTCAGCATAGCTAACAAATTCCAGCTGCACTGGGCTGTGCTTTGAGCTTGCAGTGCCCCAGCCCCTTCCCTTACACACAATGACCATCAACTCTGCGACACCGGGGGACTGGCCACTGCAGGGAAAACCTGGGGCAAGTCCACCTGATCCCAGTCAGGAGAGGGGAGCAGTGGCAGCCACGCTGTCAGTCACCCTTGGCCGCTCTGGACACGGCTGATGAGGAGTCACACTGCACGGGGCCGTGGGTCCCTGCTGCCCTCCCTGGGGCAGGGTGAGGAAGGAAGGTCACAACTCCCTCAAAGACAGCAGGTCGAGGTTTATAAAGATCAAGCGGGCACCTGTGAAGGGGTCAGAAGAGCAAAAGGGCACTAACACAAATATGTGTTTTCATCCCTATTCTCAGAATTTGGGCAGCAGGACAAAATACGGGAAGAGTCACCTAAGACATGCTGAGGGCTTTGCTGCAGGACACAAGGCAGTGATAAAAATGTTAGGCGTTCGGCTTGTACAAAGAAATGGGTCATATTCCACTGCCCGTGTGTCTTCTAGGTCTGTGTGCATCTCCCCGACTAAGCCCTGAGCACTGGGCGGCAGGGAGGCAGGCAGCCGTTCTAACTCCTGGCCTTGGGATCTGCGGCTGGGCAAGGCCGGGCTCCTCATTTTCCCTGTGTGAACTTGGACGTCAGGAAGACATACAGTGAAATCAATCACCTGCTTCCCTGAAAGTACTATGGCCTTCTAAATTCCTAGGAGGAAGCCAAGTCAATCCCTAATTGGGTTAGAGCAATGCCAGGAACAGACAGAGGCCGTAAACTCTGTCTCTGCTGACAATCAGGCTGCCGACGTGAGCACAAAGGCTCCCCGTCAATGCCCTTGAGAAAAGCTCCCCATCGATGCCCTTGAAAAAAGCTAGGGGTGAACAACTACCAAAAAAGTCAGGCCCTGGACGCTCAGGCAAGACGCCCACAAGGCCCTCGGACTTCTCGCAACAGAGAGTGAGGGGCAAGACCGAGCAAGGAAGGAAAAGGCTTGAATCCCAGAGAGACAAAGCACAAGATCAAAGTCTCCAAGTCCAGCCTACAGAACTATTACAACAAGGAAGATCCAACTTCCTCTGCAGGGAAAAGGGTCACGGGACATTGATGTCACCTAACCCTGGGAATAGATGTGGGTCTTCTGGGACAGCCCCACATCTCCTCTAGGACAGTGACAGTGACCACCCCACTGTCACTCTGTGTGGCTCACAGGACGGTGGGCCCTTCCGAGCTCCAGAGCACTTTGTCCCCCTGACCGGGGACAGGGATGGGCACACAGCCCCGTGGAGCCAGACTGCGGGGCCTGGGAGTTTGGCTGAGATGGATGAGGGAAGAGCCCCTTCCTCTGACTAGAGGGGCAAGACTACAAGGACAAAGCCGGGAGCTGGCTGGGGCTCATCCTGCCACAGTGTGGGCAGAGCCGAGAAGGGACAGACCAAGGAAAGCAGCAGGGACTGTCATTGTCGACCGCACCCAGACCTAGTGTGGCTGCAAGTGGGGGCTTTTTCTGTCAAGCAGGTAATAAATGCCTTGTTGGCTTGAGCCAGTCTGAGAAGGGCTTTGGTCAGTCCTGATTAACGCTTGCCCCCAAATAAAGCCTGTTTTGAAGTTTTCCTTATTAGTAGTTCAGGTCACCTGACCTAGCTTGATTTCATTTTGTGATTTTCCATCCCATGAGATTTCCAAGGAGACTGTGGGAGATGGCCCTTGAGAAGGACGGGCTGGCTGGGGCCTCCTCTGCCCTCTCTCTGCATCCTGAGCCCCCTCCCCTCCGCAGGACTCAGCCATTGCACGGCGCTCAGAGGGGACCCAGCAGAGCCCCCAGTGGCTTGCCCACCCCTCCATCCAGCTGAATGCTCCTCCCAAGAGCTGCTGTGCCCTAGGCAGGCCTTGCCCCTTAGGGGCTGCCTTGGGCCGAGGCCAGGGACTGCCCGTTAGCCTGCTCCCTCCACCCTGATGGTCAGAAGGGCCCTGATGAGAGGCTGGCTGAGGCACATCTTCCAGACAATACATGGTGAGGCTAGCCCAGGGCTTCGAGGCGGACCACCTGCAATACCCCAGCCAGACACGGTCTCTTAACCCAGGTCACTCGGCTATTCAGAGAGCAAAGTCATGATCAGAAGACTGCATAGGCAGCCTGCAGGGAGTGCTGAACCAGGCCGGGGTTCTGTCCAGGCTCTGCCTCCCACCAAGGGAGTGGACTTTAATCCCCTTCTTAGCCTCTCCAGGTTTTAACGCCCCCAGTCTGTTAGCAGTGATGATGTCAGAAGATGGCACTTATGACCAAGTCTTCAACTCACTTGCCGAGAGGCAGGGTTTCCAGAGCTCGGTCCCACCCATGGCTGACTCATGCCCTGATGTTCCCTGGGAATGAAGGGGGCATTGTGCCCACTTTATATGGTTTGGTGGGTAAGGCACAGATCTCTCACCAGCCTGGGCCCCTGGCTTCCAGGCCCCCTGCACTCACCTGTGAGAGGGGCGAGAGGTTTCCACCCACCAGGGAGGGTACCGAGGGCAAAAGCATTTGCACTGTGTCCCGCAGGCAGTAAAGGTTTGAGAATGTTAATTGCTGTTACTATCTTCCCAAGTGGGAAACCTGAGGGTCTCAAAAGTCCTTCTGCTATAAGTGCCTGAGACCAGCACCACCACGGCTACCCACCACCGCCCCCCCCCGGCCCCAGACCAGTCCTCACTGAGCATGAAATTTGCAGAAAATATGGGGCATGACCCCAACCAAAGACTGCTTACCCCCTGGGGGCAGGAAGGGGAGAGCCAAGGAGAAACATCACTTTCTGGCCCATGGGCAGCTCCAGGGACTCTAGACTGTGTTCTCTGCCCCACCAACATCCGTCCCCTTTGAGGGCTTTGAGACTATTTCTTTCCGATTGCTCACCCCCAAGTCAAGTCATCATCTTAACAAACAAAGCCAGCTGAGTAGAGGACCAGGCTCATCTTCCGGCAGAAAGGCGGTGCCTTGAGGCCAAACCCATTGGGAATCGAGTCAGAGCCCTGGGACTTGAAGCCACAGTGTGACAGGCACTTGGACGTGGACTTTCTGGGTCTGAGTCCTGGCCCTCCACTTTCTAGCCCCCTCACTTCCCTGAGCTCCGCGGTCTAAGTGCAGCGCCCATCCTCCTCCTCTCTTTTTGGCCCTGCACTCCTCGCCTGGCCACGTCAGGGGTTTGCTCTCTGATGATCGCACAGCCCCAGGGACTCCAGAGGCTCCCGGGGATTTCGCCCAGGCAGCATCCTTACCGGTACGTGGCTACTTCCAGGCTGAGGCCAGTCTTCACCTGCATGAGGTCCTGGTAGTCCCGCAGCCGGTCAGCCATGACCAAGGTGAGGGCCGCCTTCTCATCCTCCAGGCAGGCGATCACTCTCTAAAGAAAACAGGGTTATTAGATCAGAGCTCTAGGCTTATTAAAGATGCAGTCATCCTAAGGGTGATTTTAAATACTGGTTTTCTTCCCCATAGAAGTTTTGTATTATTATTATTGCATATGGACGATTTTGACAGGAGACTGACTGCTCTGTTCCCATTCTCTAGTGAGAACGAATGCTTATTAGAAAGTTCATGAAAGCATCTTTGTCTTTCAGACATCATCAGGCTGCTTAGAAAAGTCACTACCACAAACCGGTCAACAGGGATCTTCTTCAAAGTGAGCCCAGACCGGAACAGGGGGCTTTCACAGTATCTGAAATGGAAGTCCCTCCGATTTGAAACAGAATTTCCCCGTAGGCATGATTTCCCCCAACACTCAGCAGGTACTCTCACAGAGCTCTTTGTTTCACCTAGAAAAGCTACACTGATGAGACGGGAAGATCCTTGGGGCATAAATATCAGCACTGAGCAGGATGTAAATCTTTTTTGACTGCACTCAGCGGACCTCATTAATGAGCGCTCCCTCCTCACCGGTTCCTGTCAATGTCACAGCCCTCAGAGCATGTCCACTCACACCTGGCTAATTACCTCTGTCCATCTGTCTGTCTCTATCTCCCGCCAGGGGGGAGGCACTGAAGGGCGTGGCCTGCCAACTCGTGCACCCCCATCTCTAGAAAAATGCCCACCCCCTAGAAGTCGCACAGTACACAATCCATGAACTGCACTTGAAATGATCAAGAAAATGCCAGCTACCTCCTTAAAAACATGCTATTTTAAACCGACACTATCTTTTAGCTAGTAAACACAGCGGCTTCATCTGTACCATTTCACGGTTTTGCATCAACACTTTACAGTCGCTCTGGGGAATAATGAACTGAGCAAATATTTAAATGCTGAAATGAGTCCATATTCTTTAACTTCTGGTTTGTAATGGAAAACAGCCTTATTTCTGAATACAATTAGCTAAACTGGCTACATATTTAGACATTTATCTTTGGGGAATTCAAAGAAGACAGTCGGGAGAGGGGATCTATTTCTACTCCCCTTGTAATCCCTCCAGCAAAGGCATCGGGCGCTACGCTAAAGGTCCGCAGTAAATATGCAAGATTGGCAAAAACCAACAAATAAACTGAGTTCTCGGGCTGGACCCACCATTTTAAACGATGCACCATCAGCATGTAAATAATTCTACCTCCCTAAGAGTTCTGTATCAGCTGATGATTGCTGCTAGGTTCTCTTTGTGTATATAAAGCGTGCTAAAAACAAAAACAAACCACTTAGGTTTGAAAGCAGTCAATTTAAGAACCTCAAGTTGGTATCCCGGCATAGATCTATGTTAATATCCTCCAAAACTGACATTGTACGTAGATAGTGAGGTTTGCCAAAGCAGACCATTCCAGTCTTCGGGATGGCCAAAATTTAGCCGTGATATTTAAACATTCTATCATCAAGTCTTGGTGTTAAAATCCTATGCTCCCCCATTTTAGAGGGAGTATAATCCCAGGTCTAAGGTTAGAGTGTAAGATATGCTATAAATATCCAGAGATTATTCTTTTTTTTTACTGCAGGAAATGGAACCTGAATATCAAAACTTGGAAATCTGTACTAATTTTTTTTTCTTTAAAGAGAACTTCAATTATTGTTAAACTGCTTAGAAAAAAAGCATCACGTGCACTCAGTTCTCTATCCACAAACGTCCTGAGCAGGTCAGGATCTCCCCACCATGCCAAACCACAGGTAGGCACAAAGATTCTCTCTCCTCCCAGAGGGCACAGAATAGATCTGCATCCCACAAAATAGTAGGTGGGGAAAAAAAAACCCCAAAGTGTCGGGCGCCTGGGTGGCTCAGTGGGTTAGAGCCTCTGCTTTCAGCTCAGGTCATGATCTCAGGGTCCTGGGATCGAGGCCCGCATCGGGCTCTCTGCTCAGCAGGGAGCCTGCTTCCC
>LNAC01000480.1:169930-224418 GCA_002007465.1 Ailurus styani
GCCCGCGCCGGTCGCGCAGCTCGTCCTCCAGGAGCAAGTTTTCGCGCTCCAGCTCCCGCACCCGGCACACGTAGTCGTAGAGCCGGGCGTTGAGCTCCTGCAGCTCGGCCTTCTCGGGGCCCGTGTGCAGCCGCCAGGACAGCATCTTGCTGGGCGTACGGGGCTCTGGCGGCCGGCCGGTTCCCTCCTGCCCGGGTCTTGTCCCCTCTTCTGCGCCGCTCCGGCCCCGCCGCTGCCCGGGAGGCCCGCAGACTGGGGCGGGAACCGGCGCGCCGCGGCACTTAGCGGACGGGGCGGGCGGGAGTGGGCGCGGGCCTCCGCCTCCAGCCAATCAGAGCGCGGCCCGGCGCGGCCACCGCGGCCGAACGGCGTCCCCTGCCGGAATGACAGGTGCACCGCGCGGGCTCCCGGCCCCGAGACGCGACGGCCGAGTCCCGGTCCCCGGGCAGTCGGGTAACAGCCGGGCGGGTGGCTCGAGCGCTGGGCAAGGATCGGAGAAGGGCTGCCGGGGCCCCGACACGCGCACCTGGAGCACCCGAGTGTCCTGGAGCTGATGGAAAGAAACAGAAGCCTCCACTAAGTGAGATAGACCTGGACGCGTATGGGAGACTTCTCATCCACGGCCCTGAAGATCTGAGGCCTTTCTATTTTTAAAAATTACATATATATACACATAATATACACATATAAATCTAGTATACACACATACACGTACACATACATAGATGCACGTTAAATAGTCTACGTTAATACATAAACACATATTCATTTGCCAGTGTTTAGATGTACAGTCAACACTTTTCTCTTGATATGGATTGACTTGAGTTCCACGTCCGCCGCATACAAACTACCCGTAAAGGACATAGTCTACACTTTCCAATATCAGTTTCTTTCTTTTCGAATGAGAACTGAAAGAGGTTGTAAAGTGCTTCGAGCACAGAATTTTCTGAGACATCTCATATCTCCCCAAACTTTTACAGTTGTCACCGCTACGCCTCATGTGAGAGCTGTCTTTTTTCCAACATCGTGCCTCAACTTAACTGTCACGGAAACCACAGCTCTCTTTTTTGCATGCTTACGTTCCATTAGTTTTCATGACAGTCATTCAAGTTACAAATAACAATTAACTGGTACTGGTGGCATTGAGGGGCATGAGAACACACACACCTGGCCCTTGGTTGGAGGATCCCTGGACTGGTGGGGACAGAAGTGGTTAGGGGAAGACTGGAGAGCCCCCCCACTGATGGCATATATTTTGCAGTTGTCATGGAAAGGTGGGTTAGTCCCTTGAGACACCTTCCGGGGATCTCCTTGCGACAGGCATGAGTCTTCAACCCCAAATGAAGCAGAAGTGGCCCTTTGTTTGTCTAGAAAACTCCTTTCACAGACCCCATTCTGCAGGTAGGAGAAGTGAGTATCTTTCTATTTAGAATTCCTCCCCCTTTCTGCCAGGGCTAAGTTGAGGGAGGAGGGGATGGGGTTAGGGGATGGGGCTGGGACTCTGGACCTGTGTTATTGTTTGTCCTTCTCCCTTTCACCCAGACACATATCACACCCAGCCCTTGCTTCTCAGGCCACACAGCTGCTACGATGTCATCACCCAGACCTGTCTGGGGGGTCCCACCAATAGTGAGCGTCTTTCCTGGACCACACCAGGACACCAGGGGACTGTGGAGGGAGCTCAAACTCTCTCATGGTTGCCTGGACTCAGCGGACAGCGATTTATTTTCAATTCTTCAAACTGCCAGGCTAGCAGCCGTTCAGTTGGCCCACCTCTCCTGGCTTGGCAGCATTGGAGGGCCTTCTCAGGGGCTGGTGGATCTTCCAGCACGATGCTTTGCTCTGACTCATTAGGTTTTCCTTGCCCCAATGCCCATCAGGATCTTAGATATTGAAAGTCAAAACATTCCCCCTACTTCTACTCTAAATCTTGTCCTTGAGAAATGACTGCTATAGGACACAGCAGCCCAGTTTGGGAAAGAGGTATAGGACACCAGGAAATAGCAAGAGAAAAGCAAGGGTATCACTGGTTAATCTCTCAAAATAATGTCCTGCTGCATCACACTTAATTCTCACAAAATTGTAGCTCAGAGAAGGTGAGCAACTTGCCTGAGGACACACAGTCCCCAGGTTGGAGAACAGAACTGTTAAAGAGTTGTGACCACAGGAGTAAACTGAGCAGGCAGGGTCCAGCCAGGAAACAGAGGTGCACACAAAGGAAAGAGAAGGATTAATGGGATGTAATGAGAAGACTATTTACAAAGGGGTAGATGGGATGACGATACATCAGGAATTAGTAAGAACTAGAAGCTAAAAAGCCATTAGCACTCCAGGGGTAGAAGGAGGGAAAAGTGTTGGCTGAGCCTGGAGGAGCCTGGAACTCTGGAAGGGGGACGCCTAGAAGAGCAGAAGCTGCACAATGCATCCAAGGAGGGAGCAGATGAAGAAAAGCCCAAACTACTTCTCTCTTCCTGCCCTCCCATCTCCGGCAGGTGCCTCTCATTGTGGAACCACAAGTCCCTGGGGCCTCAGTGGTGTGCTGAGCCAGCTCCAACCGGCTTGTGAGAGCCAAATGTTAAATTTTCAGGAATTTTATGAGCCAGTAGTTAAACATAGCCATTGCTAAAAAATAAAATTACGGCTCACCGCGCGCCTTGAAGGAGAGCGGCAATTTTCCCGATCTCCCGGCAGGGGGCGCTGCGTGAGGACAGAGAGCCTACAAAGGGCTCCAGGGCCTTTTCAGGCAAATGTCCCCTCCCCAGTCTGTGTTAAGGGGCGCTGTGGACCGGAGTCAGAGAGAACACAGACGCAGAATTTCACGGAAAGCCCTAGAAACAGGGGAGCTTGCGTAGGGTTTGGAAAGTGGGAATAGCAGCCCTTTTCTCCACTTGGAGGACCGGAACAGAGCCCGGAACGCGTGGTCCTCCCAAGCAAGGTGGAACAATTGGGGGAGGAGGATCAATGGATATAGTTCACCCCACCCCCAATCCATTGCCCGGGGAGGCAGAAAGCCAAAACAGAAATGTCTTCCCGGCGAGTTTTAAAGGCTTGAAGAGGACTCGTGACAACCAGGGAGGAAATGGCAGAGCAGGAGGCTGAGGGAAGTTGGGGTTCCCAGGAGACATGAAAAGTTTCCCTGAGGTGGGGATGGGGAGGAGCGATGAAGGGGAGTTGACAAAAAATAGTACTTCCTTGAGAGCTTCTAAAGAGGGGATCCTTGTACCCCTTTCTGGGCAGAGCCCCAGGGAAACAGTAAAATTCCAGCTCTACTGTGAGTTCTAAGAGCAGGGACCTTGTGCCCAACTCCCCAGGTGCACCTCTGGGAGGATGGCAGGCCTGAGAGGAAGAGCTGCCGTCAGGGCCAGGAAAGCCTTGTGGAGATGCCCACCCCCAGCATGAATGAGACCAAGAGCCAGAGCACCACCCATAAGTGTCAGAGGACCTGAAGGAGCCATTCAGACAGAGAAGAGGTGACCCCAGCAGGGCCACAACCAGCTTGAAGATGCCTTTTGTACAAATTCGAAAAAGGTGGATGAAAGAGTCAGAGGGACATGCCCGGACCAGTGAAGAGTCCTTTGGTGCAAAGGACTCTTCCCCAGGGTAGAAGTGGTCCTGCACTTACACCCACAGCTTAGGAAGCACAGCACGGACTGAATCTCAGTCCACTCATCCCAGCATCCAAGTATGTTTATGCAGTGCACAACCCACTCTGCTGTCCATGGCAGCCCACTGTCCCAGCCCCTGCCTATGTGGATGAAGACCAAGGGCTCTGTGGGGTGGAGTGGAAAGCTGGCTGGTGGATGCCAGCACAGACAAGTGATACAAGGACCAAGGAGGGCCCAACCTCGGTGCCTTTGCACTGGGTGAGTCCTCAACAATTCTAGTGCAGGCACAAGGAAGGAGGGTAGAACCTTGAACTGAGAGAGATTGAGCTTTTATCACCCTGGTGGGAATCGGGGCCCTAAATAGAAATCAGTTTGAAAGAGAGGAAAAAACAAACCAAAAAAAAAAAAACCCCACAAAAAAACCACCCCCAAATCTGCTGTTGTTATTCCCTGCACACCCAAGTTTGGTCTGGGAGGCACACTTGCCACCCTGCAGGTTTGGCTAAGTAGCAAATGAAGCACGTGGGGTAGAGGAAATGCTGTGGGGCTGGGCTGGGCACAGGGGTATAGAGTAGAGTGAGCTGCCTCATGTCCTGGCTCTTAATACCAGCATGACTTGGGCACCACCACCTCTCTGAGCCCACTTCCGTATCCATGTCATAATGAAGACAGAATAACACACAGAGTCTCTGGGTTGGATAAACTAGTCATTGCATTAACCCTTACCATGCGCCAGGCACAGTCCTAAAGGCTTTACATGGATTAACTCATATCACCAGCACAGCAACTGAGGAAGTAGGTACTAGCAACTCTATTTTAATGAGGAAACTAAGCCACAGAGCCTTCCATTTTGTGCAAATCCATGCAAGTAAAAAGTGGCAGGATTCAAACCCTCCCTGCTCCTCCTCATTTCCACTAGACTGCCTGTTACACATATTGGGTGATGCTTGTCACACAGTGCCTGGTGCACAGACCCCAGAAAATATTGGTCATCCTCCTGGGCCAAGTCCTGCAAGCCAGGAATGACACAGAAGTTCATAGCCAGGGGTGTGTCTCAGGAAGGCCAGGAAGAGATGCCCAGGACCCAGGGGACCAATGCAGGGGACAGAGAGCACAGCAGAGTCCATAGCTGAATGGGGCTAGGGGGCAGGAGAGCAGGCATGGACCAGTCTTTGAACCTTCCAGATGCCATTTCTTCATTTGTAAGGTGAGGATAACTCTTCCTTCACAGGATCACTACAGAGACTAAATAAGAGACTATAAAGGCATTCAGGACACGACGTCTTTTGCCCTACTTCATTCAAAAAACAATTTGCACGCAGCCGCTCTTGCTTGGAGCCCGGAGTGTTTCCCCACTCTGTCACGGCTCTCTGGCTATTTCAAGAGGGCAGATCATTTGTTTATCACTGTTTCATAGGAGCACAGCAGGTGTTTACTGGGAATACATATAGGCTGCCTTTTTAAAAGGTGCAAAAATAGCATTTGTCAGATGAAAAAAATGCGCAGTAACTTAACCTGCATAACCTCCCTCTCTTAATTTGGAAAGTCATGTCATATACATTACAAATGAACTTGGGAAGGGCCCCAGATGGCAAAGAGACCTCCCCTGGTTAATCTTTCCAAGAGAAACAAGACTCACATTTCATCCTAAGAACTAAAAAAAGAAGAATCTGCTCTCAAAGAGGAACAGCACGTTTGCCCTCACAAACACATTTTCCGTGGAGTTCCTCAGTGGTGGCCGTGATCAGATCACTCAAAAGCTAGTTACTAAGTCCCTTTTCTGTGCCTGCAGCTGGGCTGGGCCCTTGGGACCCAGAGCAGAGGGAGACACAACCCTTTTGCTCATGGATTCAGGGTGTGGGGGGAATGCAGAGGCTTGAAGAAGGATGCTGTCTTTCCCCATTGCCCCATAAGTGTGAGCTTCCTCTCCTTGGTGGTTGCTCACAAGCCTTCTCTTTGTCTCCATCTTAATGCTCTAATCCAATCTCATGACTTTCAATACCAACCACATGCCAGTGACCTTCAAATGCATGATTTTGTCCCCGATTGTTCTTCTGAGCCTGTTGTGTCTAGGGTAAGGGCTCTGATGATGACATGATCCCCAGAGATCCCTCCTCTAACAGGAGAGCCATAAGGGTGCTTGAGGTCCCTGAATATCCATGGTAATTTGGAGCTGGCTGTGGAACCCAACCACTTTGGAGAGAAGTGGTATTCCCCTTTCTCTACGATGAATGACTCTCATCCCTTGAGAGAAAGCTCAGAGGAACACAACTGTATTTATTTGCCCTGGAGTTTGCCAGGTCCTGCCTTCACCAGATAGGTTCTGGGTCTGAGAACTGACTCAGGACTGGATATTGGGCCATGACTTATCATAAGAAAATTGGGTGATGACTTGGCATAAGGGTGGTTTTGATTCTGTATTTATTAGTGATGTTTTTGTCAGCAGCCCCATTTATCATTCCCCCTAGGAACACCGTGTTCTATGAATCATCTCTGTAGATCCCTTAGGTCATCTCCCCTACCCCCCATTGCCACTCCAATGTTGCAGCTCATTACAGTAATGGTACTCATCTTGTGTCTGATACTTACAAGGCTGCCACCTGCCCTCCGCTTAGGCCTGTGTCCACAGTGTGTCAGTGGTGCTTGGATTAGCACTGGCAGCATCACCTAGGAACATTTTAGAAATGTACCTTCTCTGGCCCCAAACCGGGACCTACTGATTCAAATTCTCTGTATCTTGACAAGCTCTCTGGTTGATTTTAATGCATGCTAAAGTTTGAGCACCATCACTGAATTATCGTCCCCACCAGAGAAGCCAGTTCTATATCCTCTCCTGCTGTTTGTCTGTCCTCCTGCAGGAGACAGCCACCAAGGAGCTTCTCAGCTCCTTGCCCCTCACCCATGTGTACCTTTCCACTTTGGTAGATGGACTGTCCACGCAGCTTCCACAGAACCTGGCTAGCCTGGTGGGTTTCTGATCTTATGCCCACTTCTGCTATCTTCTGTTTCCTTCCTCCAGTTTGCCTCCATCCTCCTGCCATCTCTACTTTATTTAACATGGGCCAGCCCAGCAGCATGCTGGCACAGTCACAGGGCCCCTGTGACAGGAGGTTGCCCCCACCCCAATAGATTCCTCCTGACCCAGCTTTCTAGCTGGCCCTGACCCAGCACTCTGCTCATCCCTGCTGGCAGCCAGGGCCTCTAGAAGCTCTGGGGTAGAGCTCCTTCCCTTCCTACGTAGGCCCAGCACCTCCCCTATCAGGTGTGCTGAGGTTTCTCTCTAGATGTAGGTCTGGGGGCCAGGAGGGAGGTAACTCCTGGAAGGCACCTGCCTCCTGTGTGGCCTCTGCATCATCTTCTTATAGAAGACAGGAGGGGGCTTTATATTCCAGCAGTGGGAGTGGGTCACTTCGTGGGTGCAGGGGAATCTGGAGGCCCAAGGTGCTTACCTGTGGTACCCAGGTACTCCCGTCCCAAATCTCTGAGTCCCACTTCTCCCCCATCAGGGCCCTGAGTTCAACATAGGAGATGTGTCTGGAATGAGAACCCAGGCTTCTCAGAAGTATTGCCTGCCCTATGCATACATACTATGCCTCATCTTCCCTTCTGTCTGCAGAACAAGTGAGTAGGTGCTCTGACTCACATTTGGTTTTAAATCACTGAGCAGGAGGTCTGAGATGGACATTTCCTCTCTCATTTACTCAGTGGCACTTAGCAAATCACTAGATTCCACAGTCCTTCTAGTTAACATTTCCTCCAACCCTCTCAAAAGCCAACAATATTGCACCAGCTAGAGCCTCCTCTTCCGCCTGAAACCTGTCCCAATTCATCAAGGTCTTAGCCATCACACCATGATGCATGACAGGAACTATCAATATTCTTACCCACTAGCAGGGAACAATCCAAAAAGGAAGTTAAGAAAAAAATTCCATTTGCAATGGCACCAAAAACAAAACAAAACAAAACACACACACACACACACACACACACACACACACAACCAAAAAACAAAACAAAACAAAAAACAAAAAACACATAGGGATAAAGTTAATAAAAGAAATGCAAAACTTGAACCCTGGAAATTATAAAATATTATCGAAGTAAGTTAAAGAAGATCCAAGAAAGTGGAAAGACATCCCATGTTCATAGATGGGCTGGAAGATTTAATATTGTTAAAATGGCAGAACACACACACACACACACACACACACACAACCTATGTGTACACATATATCTATATTTTTCTATCATCTAGCTAGCTAACTATCCACAAACATGAGTCCATACTGATGCTTCCAATTCCAACCAACAAGATTCATTATAGCCTTCTTTTCCCCTTTCCTTATTTGTAACTTCCTTCTCTGACAATGAGAAGCCTAGTTCTCATTATCTACAGTATATTAACTTATTTGTTCAACCTTAGCATACATGTAGTTTCTCTATATTCTCTTTAAAATCTAAGTCAGGGGGCACCTGGGTGGCTCAGTGGGTTAAAGCCTCTGCCTTCAGCTCAGGTCATGATCTCAGGGTCCTGGGATTGAGGCCCACATTGGGCTCTCTGCTCAGCAGGGAGCCTGCTTCCTCCTCTCTCTCTGCCTGCCTCTCTGCCTACTTGTGATCTCTTTCTCTCTCTCTCTCTCTGTCAAATAAATAAATAAAATATTAAAAAAAAAACCTAAGTCAGAGTACTCCTCTGCTCAAAACCCTCCCATACCTCCCCATTTCACTCAGACTAAACCCAAAATCCTTGGTTTGACCTCCTATGACCTCCAAGGCCCTGCAAAACATAGATCCCTGATACATAGTGATCTGCCCTCCCTTATGCTTCTACTCTAGATACTTTGCTTCCTTGCTGCACCCCAGAAGCAGAGGTGCTAGAAGGGTTTTAACTGAAAAGAAGGAAATAAGAGAACTTCTCAGGGGTAGCGGGACTATTCCATACCTTGACTTTGGTGGTGGTAACACCACTGCATACATTTGCGAAAATTCCTTGAACTACACAGTTAAAATGAGTAAGTCTTACTATATAGCAAGCATACCTCAATAAAGTTGATTTTTTTTAAAAAGGCTTTTATATGGAGCAATATCACCCATTTGAAATGTCAGTTACCTGTTTCTAAAATATTTTTAAATAAACACATTACTGGTAAGGTTTTCCATGTTTGCACCCACATCTGCTAAAATCATGTCCCTTTTCACTGTGGTATGTTTCCTATAGTGGATTCTGCTGGGATTTAGCAGAGAATCCAACATGATCCGTTGGAGCTGGCTGTCTCTTCCTCCTCTCATGGTGCGTAAAATTGTTTTCCATCAGTGGACTTCAAACTGCTTTGCTGGTGACCACGACAGAAAGGAAATACAGTTTACATTGAACACACATGCAAATAGCTGAAACAAAAGTTCTACAAAACCTTACTTATCCCTCCAATACTTTCATCTTTCTTAGATGCTGGTTTGGATCTACAAGTTTAATATTAGGACTCACCGATGGGGTGTTAACAGTAACTTCAAAACTCCTTATTTAAATTATGCTATCTATAATTTTAATATTGTGCTGTCAATTAAAATTGACTTGGCAGTTGCCAACACCTATGGGGTTTTTAAATGTGATGGCTAATGGGTCAGGTATGAAGCCTTCTGTAATGGACCTCCACTAGTCATCTCTCTGCCCCCACCTTTCTGAAGGTTCCTAGGCTTTCTCAGGGAATAGCACCCCCCCATCCCCAGTCCATACTTTCTAACCTCTTACCACCCACTCAGGGGTAAATCTCAAAGACCGACTCGCAGGCACGTGAATCAGTGGGTAAAGATGGTTCTCCAAAATGAACAGACGTTGACTCACCAACTGTACTTAAAATTTTCTCTCCTGATGTAGGGACTGTCTGATGACATAGATATGGTCAGGTAGTTGCTTTAATTTCTTGATCACAGAGTATGAACTCCACTGTAAAAACAACAGTGGCAGCTAAGGCAAGTGGCACTCTCAGAGAAGCCACCAGAGTCCTCCTTCTGGACAGCCCCAAATTTTAATCATCAGTAGCCAAGAAAGTGATTCAGAGCTTGGGCCCATGACTAATACTGCTGCGTTTGAACCTCATGCAATTACTTTTGGAGACATCAGGGTCAAAGCATGGACTCAGCCCAGCCCTACCTTATTTGTCCCTGTTGGCCTAATTCCACCTTTACTTTCAGGCCCAGCTCAAATGTCACTGTATCTACCAAGCCTTCCCTGATGATGCCTGTGACTGCGTGTCTTCCTTTGAACTCTAGGATCTTCACTTGTAACTCAGGGGAAATGTTCCCCAATCTCCCAGGTAATCCCGTTCAGCATATTCTGTTCCTCCCCACTCCTATGACCTTGAGGGCAGGGATCATGAGTATAATTTTCACCCTCAAATCTCCACACTGCCTTGTCCAGTCCTTGCTTTTGGATAATCACCAAAAAAAAAAAATAAAATAAAAGAAGTAGTTGCTAAATTGAAATGTCCTAAAATATGAAAACTCCAGGTTCAAGTCCTGGTTTGGGTATTAACCAATGGTATGGTCTTGGCCAACTCACTTTGTGTCTCGGGGCTGCAGCTTCCTTGGCTGTAATTGAGGGAGCTGGACTATGTTATCTCTAAGGTTCTGTGGTGTCCAGCCCCCACGATGGCTCCTAATGATCGTCCTTTCTGTTATTCACTCTCTGACTCTGCCAGGGAGAGCTGGCATGACCCTTGAGTTTGGGTTATTCTTTGTCACTCTTTCCTTGGGATCGCCTACTCTGGGCAAGGTCAAATGCTGTCATGAGCAGCCTTTGGAGAGGCCTGCAGTGAGGAACTGAAGCCTCGGGCCAACAGCCTTCAAGGAACGAAGGGCTGCCAACAGCATGGGAGTGAGTGTGGAAATGGATTTGCCAGCCCCAGTCAATCCTTAAGATGACTGCAGCCTGGCCCGCAGCTTGACTGCAACCACTTGAAAGAACCCAAGCCAGAACAAGCCCGCTAACAAGCCTGGACTCCTGAACCTCAGGAACCGTGAGATAATAAATACTTGTTAATTTGCGATCATCTGTTAGGCAGCAATAGATAACTAATAGGAACAGTTTCAGACTCTAAAATCCTATAAGCCAAAAAAGTCACTATGTTGAAATATAGTGACAGCATTCAGGGAAAGCCTGATTTATAACAATTGTCAATCTTTCCCCTCCTGCCCCAGCTAGAATCCATAAAGAGAGAATACAAAATATGTCAAAATATATTTTCAAGTAACAATGTTTATTTTATCTGTATTTGTAAGAGTTCCCAAAGCTATGTTGATTTTGCTTCATTGAATCCTTTATTTCACAGATGAGGTGCAAATACAGATAAATTAGGCGATTAGAATAATGCAGATGTTCTTCATTTTTGCAACATTTGCATTTCTCCAGTGGTGAATAAAAACATGGTTCAAGGTCACCTTTTTGTCTCCAGGTTCACCTTAAGAAACTTGTCTCTACCCATGGTAGCGCTTGCACACCTCTACCCAGGCAGCCACAGGCCCGGTGAAATCCCAGGGGGATGTAAGGCCGGGCAGTGTGAGAAGCATGCTAAGTCATCTCCAGAAAAACAGCTGGAAGCTGGGGAGGGACAACCTAGCAACAGGGGCTACCATGTCAGCCTGGATTAAGAAAAGACTTGAGGAGCGCCTGGCTGGCTCGGTCAATAGAGCATGCGACTCTTGATCTTGGGGTTGTAAGTCCGAGCCCCACGTTGGGTGTGGAGATTACTTAAAAAAAGTAAAATCTAGGGTCACCTGGGTACCTCAGTTGGTTAAGCATCCAACTCTTGATCTCAGCTCAGCTCTTGAGCTCAGGGTCGTGAGTTCGACCCCTGTGTTGGGCTCCATACTGGGCATGGAGTCTACTTAAAAAAAATAAATATAATAATATCTTAAAAAAAAAAGGAAAGTCTTTTGAAGTTATAAGAAGCACTAAGTCAGACTAGGGAGAACAAGTACCATATGATTTCACGTACATGTGGAATCTAAAAAGCAAACAAATAAAAAGATAGAAGCAGACTCATGAATACAGAGAACAAACTGGTGGTTGCCAGAGGGGAGGGAGGGGGGAGGGACGAGCAAAATTGGTAAAGGGGATTAGGAAGTACAAACTTCCAGTTATAAAATAAATAAGTCATAGGGATGAAAAGTACCGCATGGGAAATACAGTCAGTAATAGTGTGATAACGTTGTATGGTGACAGATGGTAATTACACAGAGCGTTGTATAATGTATAGAATTGTCAAATCATTGTGTTATACACTGGGAACTGATCTATTGTATGTCAACTATATTTCAATTTTTAAAAATCAACAAGAAAAAAATAAGTGACAAGAAGTGATTTTCTGTCTAAAAGGAGACCATGGTCCCACCCTACACAGGGGGATTGGAAGGAAATTAAGGGCACGGTTCATAAAAGTGCATGTCTCCTGGCCGTGGGCATGAGGCCTGGTAGGTCCCCACATGAAAAACTAACAGCTGACGGCCTCAGGAATATGAGTGGAAAACAAGGGAGGTAATGAGTCTGGGGGTATGTGGGGGGGGGCGTGTAAAAAGGGGCTAAGAGGCCAAGGAAAATGTCTGAAACTGGTAAAGCACATCGAAAGGTCTAATTGACTCTCTCACATAGCCCTGGCTTGGGGCATCCTGAAGGACATCAGCAGTAGAGAGTTATGGAAAGGACGGAAGTGAATGTGATAAGGAAATCAGGAAAAGAGGCATGGACAGGTAGGAGGTGAATCTGGGGGGTTGAAAGTGCATTCCTCAGAGAGCATCTGCTTCATTGAACAGGCTGTTAGGGCACTATTTTCTCAGGTAAGTAATACAATGAGAGAAACCCCTTCAGGTTCTGATTCTCTGAATAAAGGAGGAGGCGGGGCAAAAAATAAAAGGTG
The DNA here is from genome assembly GCA_002007465.1 of Ailurus styani. Taxonomy (NCBI): domain Eukaryota; kingdom Metazoa; phylum Chordata; class Mammalia; order Carnivora; family Ailuridae; genus Ailurus; species Ailurus styani. Next base: position 182,448 of record LNAC01000480.1, read on the forward strand.
TGAGGACAGAAGGCTGAGAGAGGAGCTGACTTCATGCCCAGCCTGTTGGTCAAGTCTTGCAGGGGCCACTCAAGTCCAGAGGGTACCCTAGCTTGGCTACAAAGCTCCTGTGGATTCAGGCCAATCTGGCTGTTTCACCAAGACCCTTGAGGCAGAGCCCTTGCTCTTCCCAAGAAATACCTTTCAAAGTCTTAGACCACACACAGCTGAACACACTTTTGCTCCTCTGTAGGAGTGCTTCTTTTGTTAATGGAATCAAGATATGCTTGGGGAATGAAGAGCAGGAAATCCAGTCAAAATGGAAATACTAGGAGATGGAATTTTGAAAGATACAGAAACTTAGGCATTTTCTAGAGTATTAAAGAGCAGTCTCTCCCCCCTTTCTATTTGTACAGCATTTGAGGATTATTTTTTTCTGATGCTGAGTCTCAGGATAGATGTGTAATAATTGTGAAGGTATCTTAATTGTTGTTTTACTGGTGTTGGAAGCGCGTATCTCCCTTACTCTCGCAACGTAACTGTCATGAAGAAAGGAAGCCAATGTCACTGATAGTTTGCAGCAAGAAAAACCAAGCCACAGAGTTCTTAGCAACATCTTCAGTGTGACAGGATGGGTTGAGTGACTCATGGGGTAACAAGATCCAGGAGATGTCTTGGGTCCTAGGTATGCTTTTTCGCTGGGACCCCCTTGGGTTTGCCACAGGGATCTCAGTAAAGAGCAGCAGATGCAAAGTTCACTTGCTGAATTAGTGGAGGCCCATGGCACAAAGACAGCCCAAAATAACACATAAACCCAGGAGTAAGTTATGTTGAACTTTGTAAAGCAAGACAACCATGTTAGATGCCTGAGCAGACATGACTATAGGGTCAGGTGGAGATTAGGTCATTATCTGAAGCTTGATTGCACATGAGGTATGACAGACTCAGGGCTGATCCTGGGGATGAGAGTGGAGAACATTTGAAGTAATAGCCAAACCCCTTCCCTGAGGAAGGGATGACTCAGAAGAAAGAAAGGAAAATTAAAGATTCAGGCATTGGCCTTGGCTTTTCCTTGGGTCGTGGGGGTTATAGAAGGACCTGGGGTATAGAGAGCAGATCCAGGAGAACTCCACCTGAGAAGATGCCTTTTGCTCTCTGCCCTTGGCCCCCAGACTAGATAAGAGTCCCCATACTTGGTGGATAGAAGAGTTGCTGAGGATACCAGGGATAGAGGGGTGGTTCCCAAGGAAGGGTTTCTGTACCCTGATCTTGGCAGAGGAAACCCAGGGAAGTTGAGGCATCCCGAAGGACAGGAGACTGGTTGGGGAAGGTGACAAGATTCCAGAGGAAATTTCTAACTGTCACAGTGAATCTAGACAGAAAAGCCTTGGACAAGGGGGGCAAGAGAGGAGGTATTGCTAAGCTATGGGTCTGTTCATTCCAGATATCTGGCCACTGGACACAAGGCAGTCCAAGATGGCTTCCAGTGTCTGAGGTAGGCACTTCCAGCCTGACAGGATGTAGTGGGTGTCATGTTCTTGGTGTCATCATGGGACTTGGATGGAAGGGAGCGAACCCATAAATGGTCAGGGATCACTATGGACAGAAGTGGGGAAGATAAACAGGCAGGGAGGGATGTAGGGTGGTTTCAAGGAACTGAAAACCATTTGGGGATTAAAAATATTGTAGGGTAATAAAAACTATGTACACCCCCACTAGAGACAAGTGAGACTTGGTTGTATTATGAAATATCAGCTTAATAGATAGTATTAAATATCAGTGAAATATCAATTTCCAAGCAATTTTCTCCTCTTCTGAAAGACACTGAATTTAGAAAGAGCCTTATATGACAAAGTGATACAAACCAGTGCTTGTGTCAAATTTCCGGCTCACTGCTTAAAAAAAATTCTAATAAATGAAAAATACATGGTGTATAACTAACACTGTGGCTATCAGAAAGCCAAGTGGAGATGTGGACAGAGAAAAATCCATGTGTAAAGTCATTGGCTTTTCTCATATGTGTGATTGTTCAGGGCCTGTTGAAATAATACTGACACATAGCTTTTCATTCTGATTTAGCTAGCAATTTATACTGGAGCAAACACCTTTATTTATGTCATATGGTGGAATTGGGGGCAATTAATGAATGAATTTTTTTATTTAAAATCAATTAATTTGGGCACCTGGGTGGCTCAGTGGGTTAAAGCCTCTGCCTTCAGCTCAGGTCATGATCTCAGGATCCTGGGATCGAGCCCCGCATAGGGCTCCCTGCTCAGGGAGCCTGCTTCCTCCTCTCTCTCTGCCTGCCTCTCTGCCTGCTTGTGATCTCTCTCTCTGTGTGTCAAATAAATAAATAAATAAAATCTTTTAAAAAAATAAAATCAATTCATTAACATATAGTGCATTATTAGTTTCAGAGGTAGAGTTTAGTGATTCATCAGTTGCAGATAACACCCAGAGCTCATTACATCACGTGCCCTCCTGAATTCTCACCACCCAATTACCCCAGCCCCCACCCATCTTCCCTCCAGTAACCCTATTCGTTCTCTATAATTAAGAGTCTCTTAACTTTTGTCTCCCTCTCTGACTTCATCTTATTTTATTTTTCTTTCCCTTCCCCTATGTTCATCTGGTTTATTTTTTAAATTCTACATATGAGCAAACTCATATGATATTTGTCTTTCTTGACTTGACTTATTTCACTTAACATAATACCCTCTAGTTCCATCCACGTCATTGCAAATAGCAAGGTTTCACTCTTTCTGATGGCCAATATGCCATTACACGAATACATTTCTTATGATCATTTCACCCAGTTCTCCATCACTGTTAATAATTTACTTACAATAAAGGAAGTCCACAAATGAATGGATTCTACTGTCATTCATACTATCAACTCTTAATACTTATAGTCAAGGATGGAAAAGCCACCACCAACAACTTTGAGGTTGGGGTGAAGATCCAAGAAAGTACTATATATAGGTATATTTAGATGTTTATACTTCCTATATACAACTGGTGAATCAAGGAAGCATAGGATACCCAGGGACTAAAACCAAAAAACATGGCAGCCTAGCAGGAACACTCAAGCCTAAAAATACCCAAGACAAATACCCCTAGGACTGGCCTCTGTCTGGAGTAGCTCCAGCTGGCCTGTCTTCATAAAGAGGCTTTAGTAGCTTATGGGTAGCAAAAGAAATATATTGCTTGGTTGGGTTCCAAATGAGTTTTGTGTTTTTGAAGTAGGTTTTGTTATTTATTTTTATTTTGTTTTTTCAGACAGAGTGGGAGGGGAGGGGCAGAGGAAGAGGGAGAAAGAGACTCTTAAGCAGGCTCCACATCCAGCATGCAGCCGGATGCGAGGCTTGATCTCACAACCCTGAGATCATGACCTGAGCTGAAATCATGAGTCAGATGCTTAACTCATGACTGAGCCACCCAGGCACCCCTTGAAGTAGGTTTTAAGTGAAGTGTGGAAGAGCACTAATCCTAACTGGATGCTACTCACTTTATCACACCACGAACATACTCAGTTCCAATACCAAGATCAAGAAATAGAAAGATAGGGACACCTGGGTGGCTCAGTCAGTTAAGCATCTGCCTTTGGCTCAGGTCATTCATGAGCTCAGGGTCCTGGAATCGAGTCCTGTGTCAGGCTCTCTGTTCAATGAAGAGCCTGCTTCTCCCTCTCCCTCTTTCTTTAAAAAAGAAAAAAAGATCTTTTTTTAAAGAAAGGATTTTATTTATTTATTTGATGGCGAGAGAGAGCACAGCAGGGGGAGTGACAGAGGAAGAGGGAGAAGCAGGCTCCCCAGTGAGCAGAGAGCTCGACGCAGGACTCGATCCTAGGACCCTGGGATCATGACCTGAGTTGAAGGCAGACGCTTAACCAACTGAGCCACCCAGGTGCCCCTAAATAAAATCTTAAAAAAAAGAAAGAAAAGAAAGAAACAGAGAGGGAGAGAGACAGAGAGAAAGGAAGGAAAGGAGGAAGGAAGGAAGGAAGATAGGAAGGCAAGAAGGGAGGGAGGGAGGGAAGGAGGGAGAGGGAGGGAGGGAGGAGGGAAGGAAGGAAGGAAGGAAGAAAGAAAAGAAAGAAAGAAGAAAGAAAGAAAGAAAGAAAGAAAGAAAGAAAGAAAGAAAGAAAGAAAGAAAGAAAGAAAGAAAGAAATAGACGATAGCTAGCACCCAGAAGCCTCCCTCATCTCCTCTCCTTTAAAACCATAGACTGGTGTAGCCAGTATAATGGAATCATAGACTATACATCCTTACATATCTGACTTTTTTCATTCCACATAGCAGTGTTAATTTGTAACAACCAAGAGCTGGAAACAACCCAAGTGTTCAGCAACAGAAATAACAAGTAAATTGCAATCTATTCATACAAGGTAATACAACACAGCAACCAAAATGAATGACCTGTTGCTGCATGTAGCTCCATGGGTTAGTTTCACAAACATAAAGTTGAGCTAAAGAAGCCATACTCAAACAAATATGCAGTTCAAAAACAAACAAAACTATGGAGTTAGAAGTCAAAGCTGTGGTTCCCTGTTTGTCCGGGCGCTGGTGGGTGGGAGGGTTAAAAAGAGTAATGTCCCAGGAGTTTCTCAGTATTTTCAATTGTAGTCATTATAATAGGTGTATGAGTAAGGGTTTAGGTTTTGGATTGGCTGTAGTTTTAGGGTTAGAGTTTTATTCCGTGATTGCTAGTGAGGTTGAACACTTTTTCATATATGTATTGGCTACTCTTTTCTGACATGTCTGTTTATATCTTTTGTCCATTTTCTCTGTAGGATCGTGTGTGTTTTGCTCATTGGTTTCTTTTGTTTTCTTTTTTACATATTCTGGGTATAAGTCCTCTCTATTGTATCTATGATTACACCTCTCTGGTTATATGTGTTGCAAGTATCTTCTCCTACTCTAGGTCTTGCTTTTCTCCTCCTTAATGGTGTCTCTTTAAAATTGATCTATAGTTGGGTGCGTGGGTGGCTCAGTCAGTTGAGCAGCTGCCTTCCACTGGGGTCATGATCCTGGAGTCCCAGGATCAAGTCCCACATCTGGCTCCCTTCTCAGAGGGGAGTCTGCTTCTTCCTCTGCCCCTCGCCCTGCTTCTGCTGGCTCTCGCTCTCTTAAATAAATAAAATCTTTAAATAAATAAATAAATAAATAAATAAATAAAATTGAGATATAATTCACATACCATAAAATACACCTATTTAAAGTGTACATTTTGGGGCGCCTGGGTGGCTCAGTGGGTTAAAGCCTCTGCCTTTGGCTCAGGTCATGATCTCAGGGTCCTGGGATGGAGCCCCACGTTGGGCTCCCTGCTCAGTGGGGAGCCTGCTTCCTCCTGTCTCTCTCTGCCTGCCTCTCTGTCTACTTGTAATCTCTCTCTGTCAAATAAATAAATAAAATCTTAAAAAAAAATAAAGTGTACATTTCAGTGCAAGTTTGTGCCTTCATCACCAGTATCTAATTCTGAACATTTTCATCAACCCAAAAGAAACCCCACTGCCATTCAATGTCACTTCTTATTCTCTCTTGGCAACCACTAATCTATTTTTTGTCTTTGCAGATTTGCCTATTCTGAACATTTCATATAAAGAGAATCATACACTATGCTTCTTCTGCGTCTGGCTTCTATCACTTAACAAGATGTTTTCAGGGTTCATCCATATTATGGCATATACTAACACTTTATCTCTTTCTATGGTTATACTACTCCATTGTATAAATAAAACAGATTTTGTTCTTCAGTTCGTCAGTTGATGGACGTTTCGGTTGTTTCCACTATTTGGTTATAATGCTGCTCTGAACATTTGTATACAAGTTTTTCTGGGAACATATGTTTTCAATTCTCTTGGATTTAAAACTAGGAGTGGAATTTCTGGGTTATATGGTAACTCTATGTTTAACTTTTTGAAGAATGGCCAAACTTCTCAAAAACAGTCTTACCATTTTATATTCCCACTAGTAAGATATGAGAGTTCCCATTTCCCCACATTCTTGCCAACACTTGCTTATTGTCTGTCTTTTTGCTATGCCCTCCTAGAGGTTGTGAAGTGGTATTTCATTGTGGTTTTGATTTGCCTCTTCTTAATGACAAATGATGTTTAACATCTTTTCACATGCCTTCTGGCCTTTCATATAGCTTCTTTGGAGAAATGTTTATTCCAATCCTCTGCCCATTTTTTCCATTTTTTAAAATCATTGAGTAATATGAGTTGTTTATATTCTGGACATAAGTGCCTTATCACATATATGATTTGTAAATATTTTCTCCCATTCTGTAGGTTCTCTTCTCACTTTCTTGATAGTGTCCTCTGAAGCACAAGATTTTTAATATTGATGGAGTATAATTTATCTATTTTTTTCTTTGGTTGCTTGTAGTTTTGGTGTTATAGCTAAGAAACCATTGCCTAATTGAGGGTTATACAGGTTCACACCTATGTTTTCTTCTAAGGGTTTTATAGTTTTGACTTTTAGCTTTGGCCAACAATTCATTTGGAGTGAATTTTTGGGTATGGTATGAGAGAGGGGTCTGATTTCATTTCTTTGAATGTGAATATTCAGTTGTCCCAGCACTATTTGTTGAAAAGATATTTTTTCTCTTATTAAATTGCCTTGGCATCCTTGTCAGAATCACCTGATCATAAATGTAAGTGTTTATTTTTTTACTCTTAATTCTATTCTGTTGATCTATATGGTTGTCCTTATGCCAGCACCACAATGTCTTGATTGTTAGTGCTTTGTAGTAAATTTTGAAATTAGAAAGTATACATCATTTTTTTCAAGATTGTTAAGGCTATTCTGGGTCCCTTGCATTTCTATATCAATTTTAGAATCAGCTTGCCAATTTCTGCAGAAAAAGCAGCTGGGATTTTGATAGGGATTATGTTGAATTGGTTGAACAGTTTGAGGAGTATTGTCATCTTAACAATATTGAGTGTTCCAATCCATGGACATGAGGTATCTTTCCATTTATTTAAGTCTTCTTTAATTTTTTTACAGCATTTTGTAGTTTTTAGTATGTAAGTCTTGACCTCTTTTGTTAAATTTATTCCTAAGTATGTTATTTCCTGTGATGCTATTGTAAATGGAATTGTTTTCTTAATTTTATTTCCAGATTAATCATTACTAGTACATAGAATTGTTAATACATAGAAATTCAACTGATGTTTATATATTGATCTTATATCCTGCAACCTTGCTGAGCTCATTTATTATCTCTAGTAGATTTCTTTAATATGGATTACTTAAAATTGTCTATATTCAAGATCATGTCTTCTGCAAAAAGAGATAGTTTTAGTTCTTCCTTTCTAATCTGGATGCCTTTCATTTTACTTTCTTGCCTAATTTTCCTGATGAGAATCTCTAGAACAATGTTGAATAAAGGGGTAGGAGCAGACATCCATGCCTTGTTCTTGATCTTAGGAGAATGTTAGGTATTTCACTATTTCAACATTCGGCCTTTCTTCCTTAAGTATGATATTAGTTGTGGGGTTTTCATAGATGCCCTGTATCAGATAGAAGAAGTTTCCTTCTACTCCTAGTTTGTTGAGTGTTTTTATCATGAATCAGTGTTGGATTTTTGTCAAATGCTTTTTCCGTATCTGTTGAGATGATCATATTTTTTAAATTCTTTATTCTATTTTATTCTAATATGATGTATTATACTGATCTTCTTATGTTGAATCAACTAATGGTATCCTTTGGTGAACAGAGGTTCTTAATATAGGTCAATTTATCAATCTTTTACTTCAGGTTGCATGTTTTTGTGCCTTGTATAAGAAATCTTTGCCTATCCCGAGATCATGAAGGTGTTCTCCTATATTACCTTTTATATGCTTTGTTGTTTTTACCTTTCACATTTAGATCTGCAATCCACCTAGAATTGATTTTTGTGTAGAGTGTTTATAGAGATCAACATAAATTTTGTCCATATTGATTTCCACTTGACTCAGCACTATTTACTGAAAAGATCATCCTTTCCCATTGCTCTGATGACAAAAGTGTCACCTTTGTCATAAATTGAGCATGTATGTGTACTTCTAGACTCTCTATTCTGGTCCACTGAGTATTTGTCTAATCTTGCTCCAGTGACACATTGTCTTAATGACTGAGCTTCATAACAAGTCTTGACACCCTGTAGTGTAAGTCCTCTTATTTTGTTCTTTTTAGTCAACATTGGCTTGCCTATTTTTGGTACATTGTATTGCTGTATAAATTTTACAATCAACTTGTGGATTGACACACACAAATTCTGAAACTTTTATTGAGATTGCATTGAGTCTATAGGTCAGTTTTGGAGAGAACTGACATTTTTACAATATCGAGAATCCATATGTGTTCATCAGTAAGGAATTTTATAAGCTTTGTCTTTTCTATCATTTTATTTAATGAGAATAAATAAAGATCATAAAAGTAACAACAACAATCATAACAGTTAACCTTTAAAAATAGTTACTATATGCTTTATGGGCGTTATCTTAATGCAATATAAAAATTTGCCAAAAAATTATGAGACGTCCCTGAGAAAGCCATAACATTTTGTTAAAAGGCATAAAAACAGTATTTGAAAAAGTGGCAAGGCACAGCATGTCCTTGGATGGGAAGAATTGATAATTATAAGAGTGTCAATGATTTCCAAATGAATCTTTATGTTAAATTACTTCCAATCAGAATATCAATGTGTTTTCTTAGAGTTGTACAAAAAAGCATTTTAGCACTTATATTGAAGAAATTCTAAATGTTTCAGAATCAACAACTTTTTTAAAAGGATTTTTTCTTTAATTTCAAGAAAGAATATCAAGGTACAATTGCTCTATCTGGTATAAAATGTTCTACAATGTTAAAGTAATAATTTTTTTAAACTGTATGGTTTGGCTTATGAATAAGCTTACAGATCAGAAGACCAGAAAGTCAAAAAGATCTGAGGATATATTTAATTTAACACATGATAAAGACACGATTTTTGTCCAATGGGGAGAAGATAGATTATTTAATTAGTGTTATTGGCATAATTGGTTATTGATCCAAAATCATAATGAATGGATTAAAACTTGAAATGAAAAACATAAGCCAAAAAACAATGGAAAAGTTTTAGGAGAAAATTTGCATAGCCTCAAGATTGGGAAGGCAAGAGGCTTATACAATACAGGCAATCAAGAATCCACGAGGAAGACTAAGAAGTTCAACTACAAAAAGTTAAAATGCAAAAACAAAATAGGAAAAATATTTGCAACTTTTTTGACTGATGAGTTAATATCCCTAATACACAAAGAGCACTTGCCGCCGATTTAAAGAAAAATACAAAAACAAAAACTCAACTCAATAGAAACATGAGCAAAGGGTATGACCAGGCAAGGAAATGAAAATAACCAGTAAATGTTTGAAAAGATCTGTTCACTTTCTTCTAGACAGGGAACTACAACTTATATCAACATGATAGTATTTTTTTTAACCAATCATATTGGCAAGAATTAAAAGGCTTGTAGAGGAAATAGACCATCTTATACAATGCTAGTGGGAGGGTGAATTCCTTCCTTTCAGTAAAGGGAACTGGTCTGTAACATCAATTAAAATGTCCAACCTTTATACCATTTAACCCAGCATTTCCATTTGGTGGATGATATACTTCAAAGGACACATGTTCGCAGATGGTTTTCTCTAGCTACTGGAGAATGAGTTAGATCTATTTTATGAACTAAATGAGATGCCCATAACAGCCTTAGGTTGAAAAACAAACTGCAAAGAAATGTTATAGACTCTTAATAATAGACATTTAAATAACATTTACTATGCAGTAGGATCAGTTCTAAGTGATTCACACGTATTTGTTTACTCATGGAAACATCAAGACTGACCCTTGAGGTTGGGTTCCCATCAGTCCTGGTTTGTTGATGGGGAAGCTGTAGCACCAAAAGGTACAGGGCAGATACATGGTGGAGCTGGGATTGGAACCCAAGCACTCGGATGCAAGCGTGTGTTTGTAACCTCTGTGGTGTTCTGCATGTTGATCCCATTTGTTTTAAATGATCCAGTTTTATTTTTTTAAGATTTTATTTATTTATTTGAGAGAGAGAGCATGAGAGGGGAGAATGTCAGAGGGAGAAGCAGACTCCCCATGGAGCTGGGAGCCTGATGTGGGACTCAATCCTGGGACAACCAGTTGAGCCACCCAGGCACCCTAAATGATCCAATTTTAAAGAAGGGGGAAGTGGGTTATGGACATTGGGGAGGGTTTGTGCTTTGGTGAGTGCTGTGAAAGGTGTAAGCCTGATGATTCACAGACCTGTACCCCTGGGGCAAAGAATAAAAAATAAAAATAAAAATAAAGAAAGAAAGAAGGGGGAAGAGGAGGAGGAAGAAGAAGAGGAAGAGGAAGGAGGAGAAGAAGGAGGAGGAGGGGAAGAAGGAGGGGAAGGAGAAAGACAAGAGACCACTACATAGAAAATGTTTTTATGAAATGTATAGTGGGAAAGAAGTGTGGGAAGTTTTTCTATATTTTAACACATTCCTTTGGTTTGCGAAGATCCTTGGTTCTCTCACCGGGATCCTCTGGAGAGTTTTTTAAATGCTGATGTCTGGGCCCCATCCCCAGAGATTATGATTTAATCGGTATGGTATGTAACCTAAGCATCAGATTTTTACAAACCCCCCTATCGATTTTTATTGTGTAGCAAACACTGACACGGAAAACTTAGGTCTGAAATCCAGCTTTGGCATAGTTTGGCATGTGATCTGTGAAGGTATTTCTGCAATTGTCCTGTTAACCACTAGATGGAGTATTGTCCACATGACAGGGATTCAGCAACTGGTCCTGGGTAGCGAAGTAGGAAGCCTCAAGGAAGGGAGACTGATAGACCAGCTCTGTGGCCTGCTGTCCCATCAGGTTCTAGCCTTACGCTCTATTATGTAGTTAGCATACATCTTTTCAAAGTTCTTGGAAGAGATTCTTATCTTTTAAGTCTGACTTTCCCTCAAGTCAGAGAGGCACGGCTCTTTCGTTTCTTCCTGTCTCTGCGTCTTTTCTTGGATATGAATTACAGAAAGTCATTCTTTGTGGAGAGGCCACACCCTCTGTTGTTTGGCTGCAAGAGTAACATGGTATGAAGCTCTTTGAAAAGCTCTTAATTAAAAGTACACAATTGACTGTAGTAAATGGCCAGGAGGGCAATATTTAAACCCTACTTATAGATTGAGATTTGTGATGGGAGTAAATAGGGCAGACAGGAGAAAACCATTCAATTAAGAAGAGCCTTGTTCCCCTAACACACAAGAATGCAATTTTTCCAGGAAACAAATATCTCTGGGCTTACCTTTTCTCCTATGATCTCAAAATAAATACTAACCTCCACACTTTTTGGTCATGCACGGTTGATTTGTTAAAGAGCCATATGCTGATTTCCTGTAAGTGCTTAACTCATAAGGATTACGGGTAAAGTCAAGAAACATATTTAAGAAAAAATTTTCAATAAAATTAGCTTCAAAACTAAGTGTAATGACTGTATCAGTGTTTCCACTATTTGGACTTTTTCCCATCAGAATTTCTAGTGTTCTTTTTCGCATCAGAATTTCTAGTGTTCTAGTGTAGTCAATGTACAATTTTCATGTTTCCTAGAACAAAGAACTCCAGCTCACCAAGGAATGAGATGATGGCTCTATCCCAGAGCAGGGGATTCATGTAAAGGAATTGAGGTTTCTGTCATAGCTCTTCATCCACAAAGCAGTCTAAGAATTATGAGGCTCCATGGACCATCCTGCCAAATATCTGTACCCAAATCTATACTAGTCAGGGAAACAGAACAGACAGGAGATAGATAAATAGACATATATATGTAAACATATTCTATATGTATATAGAAATAAATGTAAATATGTATATGTGGATAAATAAATATGTACACATGTATGTATAAATAAGTATATATATGTCTGATTTTTTAATGGAATTGGCAATTTCCTATAATAAATTTCTCCACAATTATGGAGGCTGAGAAGTCCCAAGATATTCAGTCAGTAGGCTGGAGACCCAGGGGAGCCAACAGTGTAAGTTCAAGTCCGAGTCAAAGTCCAAAGTCAGAAGACCACGAGACAGAGAGAGTGAGTTCTCCTTTACTCAGGCTTTTTGTTCTATTCGGGTCTTCAAAGGATTGGATGGAAATCCAATAGCTTTGTTTGAGTGTGTTCCACAGAATTTTAGTTCCTCCGGATGTTAATATAGACAATTTGGTAAAAAAAAAAAAAAAGGGTTTCAATGTCATAAGTTTGGAAAATCCTGGGTATAAAAGTTACACAGATTTCTTTCTTCAGTCCTTCTTAAAACCTTTAATATGTCAATGTGCTTTGTGATTATCCAAGAGAGGTGATACTTGGCAAAGCTTTCCAAACTTATTTAACACAATATCTTGTTTGGCATTTAGCACCTCTCTGAAAACTGGAACACTGCTTTATAAAATACTTGAGAGCAAAACCTGTGTTTTATCTGATTTTGTACCCCAGGCTCTAGCTCAGTGCCTGCCAAACAGAAGAGACCCAATAAATGCTTGAGGGTCTATTAAATGAAATGATGAATGATGAGTGAAAGAGTCATAGAGATATAGCCAAGCCATAAACATAGTCTATACAAGACTAGCCTGAGACTATGGCAAGGACTTTCTAGCCCACTCCCAGAGAGCCCGAAAATGTAAAGCAGATTTTGAGGACCCTGGAGTAGAGCCTACACTCTCACCATTACAGAAGATGCCACAAGAAGAACAAAGGTGAATTCACTCTTTCTTAGTGAAGCAGATGCCACCTGTGCCCAACCCACGTTGGCACCTGTTCCTCCCCATGGATGGCACCTGCATTTCTACCTGAACTTGTCTTTTGCTGCAAGAGCCAGCTTTGCTGTCTACTCACCAGGCCCCCGGGAGCAACTTGCACCAATGACCAACTGGAGTTGGGATATAAATACCTCGGCTCCCCACCCCCTCAGATGGGATAGCCCTCAGTGTCGTGTGATACACTCTTCCCAGCGTGCTCCAGGGGACTGTGCATAAATGGCCCACAGAGGCAACTTGATAAAGCACTGGCTCCTCCCACGCCCAGCTCACCTGCCCATGCCCGTGCTAGGATCCCCCAGGACCACCTCTCACATGTACTACTTGCTCCTGATCCTTGGCTTGCATTCTGCTCTTTGGGGACCGCTAAAATGACAGTGCTCACCTTCCTATGAACTCTTTCTTATCCTGACTCCACCTCAACTACAGGACATCAGGACCCCTAGAAATTCCCCTTAAATTATGTTTTGGAGTCTTCGAAGGGAACCTCCCATTGGCGTGCAGTCCTGTTTTTCAGCTGCAGTTAACCTGTGTGCCCCAGTCATTCATTCAGTTGGTATTAAGGAGAGACTCTGTGATGTGCCTGGTACAACACCAGGCACCAGGGATGCAAAGGTGACCCAGACAGCCCTTGTAAAGCTTCCAATCTTATAGGAAAGACAAACACAAATCACGTTATTACACAAATCAACATTCAATGTTAATCTTTAATAAGTGCTGAGAAGTCAAACCTCGGTGTGCAATGAAGGAGAATAACTTCATTATTAACTTGTATTAGTTATATAACTTGTATTAGGAGGGCCTAATACAAGGAAAAGTATAAAAGAGGTTTCCCAGAGGAATTGAGCTTATTCCTGAAATGTGAGGGATGAATATGAACTGTAGACATGGGGGGTGGGGAAGAGAGATCAAGGCAGAGGGAACAGCATATGCAAAGGCCCTGGGTAGAGGAACGTGCTTCTTTCCATGCCAATATTGCTGACAGGTGGGCCTCCCAAGGTTTCTGGAGTCATCAGTCCCATCTTGGGAGCAGGAGCAAGATCAGAGATTGGGGGGGGGAGCACCCTTTATAACTCTGCCAGACTTTGTCCTCCGAAGCCCCACACACCTCTTCTTGTTTTCTGAGGCTCACGGATGTCTCTCCTGCAGATTAACTCCATGTCCTGGTGTGTAGACTGCTTAGCAGTCCCTCTCTCTGCAGAAGGATTCCTCTCCCTGAGTCATCAGAGCTGAGCTTGCTTTGGTCCACAAAATGTGAGCAGGAGTGATAAAGACCACTTTCTAGAGAAGGCCCCCAAGAGCTAGTACACAGTTGCCGTGTCCTTTCCCCTCCGCCACAGCAACTAGCCATGTTCCAGGTGGGTCAGCTCTGTCTAGGATGACAGTGACACATCAGTCGACCATCAACAATCCCGTAGACGGAAACCTTGGTTGTTTCCGTCTCCTGAGACCTGGGGGTTACTATTGTAGCATGCGCTAGCCAACCACGATGAATCAACCCGTGGACATGGCTTCGGGAAAGACCCATGCAGGCAGATTAGCACAGTGGTTACTGGCACCATCTCTGGGGCCCACCAGCTTGGGTGTGAATCCAACTCAGCCGCTTCCTCTGAGAAAAACCAGCAAGTTGCTCAAGCGCTTTATGCTGTTTCTTCCTCTATAAAATAGCAATTATTGTATTTAGTGCATATTCTTGGGAGAATTACGGAAGTTAAATCATGTACAGAGTTTGGAAAATTGCCAGGCATAGAGAAGGTGCTCAATATAAATATTAAATTTATTATTAATATTTCTTCAAAAACAAAAACATTTGATTGCCACAGGTGGCCCAGATCCCTCTTTAGGAAAAATATTATCCAAAGGACACCTCACTGACATCTGGCCTCCAAGAGAGGCAAACCCAAATGTCCCCAAGGAGCCAGTAATGGCATCAACCTGTTTCCCTCCCTCCCTCCTTCCCTTCCTTTCTTACTTCTTTCTTTTCTCTTTCTTTCTTTCTTTCTTTCTTTCTTTTTCTCTCTCTCTCTTCCTTCTTTCTTTTTTTCTTCCTCTCTCTCTCCCTCTTTCTCTTCCTTCCTTCCTTCCTTCCTTCCTTTCTTTTCTTTTCTTTTCTTTTCTTTTCTTTTCTTTNCCTTCTTTCTTTTTTTCTTCCTCTCTCTCTCTCCCTCTTTCTCTTTCTTCCTTCCTTCCTTCCTTTCTTTTCTTTTTTCTTTTCTTTTCTTTTCTTTTCTTTTTTCTTTCTTTCTTTCTTTCTTTCTTTCTTTCTTTCTTTCTTCCTTCCTTCCTTCCTTCCTTCCTTCCTTCCTTCCTTCCTTCCTTCCTTTCTTTCTTTCTTTCTTTCTTTCTTTCTTTCTTTCTTTTCTTTCCTCCTTCCCATGGTGGAAAGAGCTCAGCTACAAAGAATAATCTGAGTCCACTATAAACAAATCAAGGTTGCTGATGCTCGGCTTCTAAGCTGGGGGGCTCTGGGTGATGTGAGTGCTATGGGGGGGAGGAGCCCTGGAGAGTCTGTGCCTCATTGGAAGGGGCAGTTGGAGGCCATCCACAAAGTCAGGTGCAGTGATTTTTCCAAAGCAGGAGGAGAGTCCGATTTTACAATGTGAACTCGTTTCTTTTTAAAAACACGGTTTCAGCCACACAGATCATATTAGAAAGTTGGATTCGGTCTGCAGTTGGCAGCTTCTGTTTTCAAGACTCATGCATTCATATGGGGGCAGATGTTCAAACATTTGCGTCCCTAAACGTTTAGGCTCTTCTCAGAAGGGCTTTTCCAGAACCCAGGTAACACCATCCCAAAGAAGCCCTTAGGCCCCCATCTCCTGCAAACATAAAACCCCTCCCAGTTTTGAAATGGCGATGTTTTCAGGATCTACCACCCTCTCAAAGTTGCTCAACCCATTGGTCCCTGTGTCAGTCGGAACTCAAACAGGGCTGAGCGGTGCCTCCCCAGCGGTCTTTGGGAAAAGCAAGCTTGTCCCAGGCTCCTGGTCTCCCTATGGAAGCAGACTGGAGAGGGGACAGGACAAAGCCTGCCCTGTGTCTTCACCAGCTCCCCACCCCTCTTAGGGCCACCTTTTGAAAGGAGTAGGTTTGGTGAACAAATCTGGAGGCGTGACCCCGGCTGCTGCCTGGAGCCACGCTGCGGTTCATTTGTCCATTTGGAATCCGTCCTGCCTCCCCCGGTCAGTGGTCAGCCAATGGGGTGCAGCCTCCGGGAGGCTTCCTCCCACACCCTCCCTTCTCTCGCACACCACGTGGGAAAGGTCAGACAGTTGAAGAAGTGATCCTGCCCCACTTTTGTCTGTTAACCTTGGCCTGGGGAAACAGTGATTTCATAGCGGCCAGAGTAAAGCAGCAGGATACTTCAAAACAGTTACCAGTGACTTCTAACTTGACTTCTGATTTTTTTTTTTTGATGATTCAGTCTCTTATCTGTAGCGTAGGTGTAATAATAGCATTTTCAGAGAGTCATGTGTCACGTAATTCATTAGCATTTCCAAGCCCGGGTGAGCTTCTCAGTGGGAGAGATGGTATACCTCGGCTGCATAGCCCCATATAATGGGGAAAATAATTTTGAGAAATGTGATTTAAAATTCTTCACGATGATGCATTAAAACCTCACATGACTGTCAGAGCTGCTCACTACAATTTACCTTTCCGTGTGGGTTTCTCCAAATGGAGCTGGCAGATTTTTTTCCCCCCCAATCCGACCCCAATTCCAATTCCAAACTTTCCCTAATTTCTTGCATGCGGTCTAAACACATAGCCACACACGAACATGGGAACAAATCAGTTTTTGATCATATGGAAGAGGGAGGACAGGGAGAGCCCTCACTGGGTAATGAAATGCGGCAAGCCTAACGTTCTGGAAGAACAAAAAACCTTTCTGGAGACTTTTTTTCCCCCCCCAGAATCATCCTCATTAATATTAGAAAACATTTGCTGCCACTTTAAAAGATGAAGCTTTGTAACATGTCTGTAACTAGTGCAGAACAAATTAATTTATTTCAGGTGGGTTCCTAGTAGCAGTGGGGGAAGTTCTGGCTTACACCTCGATCTTGCTAGCAGGTACACAGGGACTGATTCTTTTTTCTGTGGGAAATTTGGACATGACAAGTCCTTGAAGAGCGGCTTTTTCCCCCCGCCCAAGTGAGTATCTGGTTATTTCTATATTCTTTTGTTACTGTCCAGATATTCTTGACCCCGCACTTAGAAGAGTGGGTGTGATGGAGGGTGAGAAGGATTAGAGGTGGGGTCTACCCACACACGCTTGCCAGTCCTGGTGACCACGACACACAGATGGGCCTCAGCCAGCAGGGGTCAAGAGGTCAGCTGACTCTGGGCAAACTTCATTAGATCATGGTGCACCCACTACTGGAGCTCTCTAAGCATCTATTTATTAAAACACAGCAACACCAAAGCCAATATTCAGCACACTGGCCAACCCAGTTCTGTTCAGTAAGAGGTCCCTTCTGATTAGATGGTTCCTATACCTTCCGGGTTATTCGATATTTCGAATGTTACCCCTGCCCATTGGCATGGGAGATGCTAACTGATCCCATTTATCTCTGTGTATGAACTCATTTAATCTTCACATGGTCTTGCTACGTAGAAGCTGTCATTATGCCCATTTGCACAGGTTAGGAAACCTAACCTGAGGGTCCAATTAAGATTTGAGAAAATCCAGTCAACCAGCTGGAAGAAACAGGATTCTTCTCTGTGGGAGCGCAGATCTAGGCTGGCTCGCTCATCTTTGTCTTCCCATGTCTGATCCAGAGTAGGTACTCAGTAACTATCTATTGAATGAATGCAAGAGTCAATAGTTAAATGGATGTCCATGAACCCACACCATCCCATTTCATGGCTCTGCCTACCTCCCTGGGGAGCAGGACTGTTCTGACTTCCTGTCTTTTGCCTCCTCCTCTAGCCCCTGATGGTTAAGCCCTCTGTTCAGAGCAAAGTGGGCCGGCAGGAGAGCCAAGCTCACACAGCAGCTAGCCCTTCATTAAGAGAGTTGTGCCCCCCCCCTGACATGTCTTCCATTTAAGTTCTCTTCCCACATGTGCTGCTGCACCCTTTGGCAGCCCTGCCAGGGGTAAGGGTGTCATCAGCTCTGTCGTCACTGACTGTGTGTCCTTGGCCAAGTCACTTACTCCCAACTCTCCTTTTCCTCATCTGTAAAATGAAACAAATAATGAAGCTTACCATGCACATTGAATGAGACCTGGTTTCTGCGGGGTTTAACACAGTGATCCTGTTATCATTACAGTGCAATTGAAGAAAATGTCTTCCAGAATGTAGACATGGGAGCTTACTGTACTAATCTCTCTGCTTTTGAGTATTCAGAAAATTTATCTTTTTTTTTTTAAAGTAAGGCTCGAAGAAGGGCTCTTGGGTTAGCCCTTAGTGCTATTCATCAAATATTACCCATTCTTTTTCCCCTCAGGGAAATGATAGGATTGGAGTTCGTCATGTGACTTGTAACGTGACACAGAGTTAGCCGTGTGACTTGCTTTGACCCATTAAATGTGAGAGAAAGCAACGTTCGTCACTTCCAGGCAGCAGCTCTTGAGTCAGAACCACCAAGTTCTCTTGCCTTCTGCTCTGCAGCTGGCAATGTTCTGGTTCATATTTCCTCTATCAACCTATGATCCAGAGTAAGGATGACTCAGGGCAGAGTCTCTAGTCTCCCGACAATGGGCACTTAGCGTGATCCAGCAATAAATCCTTGCTATTTGAAGCCATTGAGACTTGGGGGTTGTTTGTTACTGCAGCAGGATCTGTCCCAAACTGATGCAGACGAAATTCAGAGAGGAGACAGGCTTTCAGCAGAAGTGCACAGACCATGACTAATGGTTGGTGACTGACCTTCTCCTCCAAGATGCCAGGAGACAGAAGCAGAAGTGGAGGGCCAGGTGAAGCACAGCCTCCATAGGGGGACTTCTCAATAGTTCTTCCCACTTTGGTGAAAAGAGAGGATAGGAGGCAGTTGAAGTATGGCTTCATTTTATCTTCCCCCCCTACCAGCCAATGTCATAGTTTCCCTGCCCTTGGGGTGCGCTCCCAGACTCACATCAGCCCTCACCTCCTCCCACCCCTGCACAATACAAGTACTTGGCTAATCGTTAAGATTCCAGATCATGATTAAAAGTACCATTGACATTTCTTGCACTATTTGTCCAAGAACCAACCCATTTCCCTTTCTACCAGTGCTTTCCACCTCTCATGTGGTAGTAAATGTATAAATTTTTTAATGGTTTTGGTCGGTATTTTTATAAAATCATGTTAAGAAAGTTGCCAAACTCCTAAGTGTACAATTTAGTAAATTATCATCAGGCCAAGACCCCAGTAATTATCACTTGGTTGGTAAATTCTTGCAAGATGCTTAATTCGAACTTCCAACTGAGGTACCAAGGCTCAGAGAGGCTGCATTCCAAAGTGATAAGCCTAAAACCAGTTGTAGGACTCTTGAGACCAGGACCAACTCAAGTGCATACAAGGATTCAGTTGTTGGATATGCCATTTGTAAAGGGCATCTCTTTGGAGAAGACTGAGCTAAGAGTGCTGACACCCCCACCCATGAGAAAAGGAGTGGATCTCCTTTCCTTAATCAAGAGAGAAGGGCTTCAAAGCCACCAGGTGGAGTGCCTGGCATGTGTCCCATGTTGTAAAGGGGACTCAGTGGGCAGGTGTCTGATGGCTGCTCAGGAAATCTTGAAGACAAGAGATCAAATTCCAGTGGAATTGATTATTAGTGATCTATCCTCACAAAAACAACCTAGACAAAGGACTAAGGTTAGCACAGTGCCTGGCACACATAGGAAGCTCTCTGTCCTCCCCAGTAGCCATGATTGTCATTGTTCTTGCCCTTGGACTTGAGACCTGGTGAAAAGGGTAAACCTCTCCTGGTGAAGGCTTCCCTGCCTCCTGACTCCTTGTTGGCTCATTTAGGGCTGGGTCTTTGTTCATGGAGGGCTGTCCATACAAGCAGCAGTAGAGGCACTGTTGGAGATCTGAAGGAAGCAGATTTGAACGTCTTTCCTACCACCCATCTCTGTCTCAGAATACCTCTACCTTCTTAAATCCCATCATTTACCTTCCTTTGGGTATTACTCTAAAAGCTTCTGTTAACCATAGAAGGGATAGCCATTAATCTATGTGTTGGGTCGTGCCACGGACTCAGCACCCTGCATTGCTCTGGGATGTGGGTATGCACTGTTTTCTTTTGGGCTGCCTAGCATCCCACCCCCTTCCTGTCCAGGTGGTTTCCCCATCGGACCCTCAACACACAGGTGTGTGCTAGAGCAAGATCACCCGCCTACCAAAACCAATCCTTAAATTCTCAGGATTCTTCCTTAAAATCTCGGGGGTTTCTTTTGTGTGGTGGGTATTAAGTGGTTGGCAGATAAAAATCAGTTGTGATGGGAATGTTTATACCATAGAAGCCAGCACACTGCCACAGATCACAGATGTTCCCACTGGAAAGCAGATTGCTAAACACTTACCAGCACACACTAGGCACCTCACTTGGAGTGAGCCAGCTGATCCAATCTGAGGTTTTGAATATTGGGCAGGTAATCCAAGACAAAGGGATGGGACAGAATCTGTTTCCTGCAGTAACAGCTCAGAGGTTGTCCGTTTGGGTTAGTGGCAGTGCTCAGGGGCCATCTGTCATGATCTCAGCTCAGTCTTTCTTCTACCTTACTTCTTTTGTTTCTGCCCCCCTCCATGCCTTCTCCTCCAGTCTTCCCACCAATTCCAAGAGCTACCCTTCCCTGCTAAGCTAACTAGAGCCAGTTCCTCCTGAGGGGTTGCCCGATAGAGAGGATGAATAACCTGGTAGACGAGAAGTCCCTGAGGAAGGAGACAAAGCTCATTCTGATTTTCTCAAAGTGAAGGGCCACTTGGACAGAGCAGCCCTGAGCTCATTCACTTAACAAATGGGAGCACCTACTGTGTGCAAAGCAGCAGATACCAAGCAACTATGCCATTAATTCTTGTATGGATTTTTCCAGCACCATGAGTTCACACCAATCTAGAGATAACTATTTGAACCCTGCAATGAGTAAAGTGCTGTGTAAGGTACCAAGGGACGTACTGAAAAAAAATAAACAATCTGTGGCTCCCTTCCAGAATTTAGGGTTTAGTTGGTGACATAGGTATGTGCTCATGTAGCTAAATATCTGTCTGGACACAAGCTCTCATTCATAAGGAGCGTGGGGCCCAGAACTTCCAACTTCAGGGATCAGAGAAGGATTTCTGGAGAAGGTAGGATTTGAGGACAGCCTTGACAGTGGTTTCACATGTGAGTGTCAGAGGAATGCCATTTCTTTTTTTTAAGTTAAAAAAAAACCCCTCTTATTAGAAAATAATATCCATTCATTTCCAGAAAGCATTCAGCAATACAGAAAACATACCTGTGAATTTCACCACCTGAAATCCTACCACCTACAGGTGACCCCAGTTAGCTTGGCCACAGGCCCTTCTGCCCAGCTGCAGGAGCCTGTTATGCACGCTCTTGTGTAACCAGCTGTTTTCACTCAACAATATGTCATGGACATTTTTCCATGCCAATTATTCCCAATCTACACCACCATTTAAGTGGCTGGAGAGTATTCCATTATACGGATGCACTCTAAATTAATCAAATCCCCATTGATAAACATTTAGTGTTGCGGTCAAGGGCACGGACTCTGGAGCCCCACTGTCCAAGCATAAATCCTGGCCCTTCTACTCCCTGGCTGGGTGATCTTCAGTGGAAACCCTACCTCTGAGTGCAAGTTCCTCCTCCATAAAATGGGGTTATTAATAATACCCACGGCATAGGGATGTTGTGAGTAGATGTCTGCAAAACATTTATAACAGTTTCCAGCACGCATTAAATGCTCAATTAAGACCAAGTGTTGTTGGAGTCACAAGCAGGGTTGTGACCATCTGAATAGGGACTCTCCGTTACCTACTTCGGATAAAACTTAGGAGTATAATGAAATAGCCAAACAGTAAACATATCTAAAATCTTGACAACTATGACCCACCATCGGTGGGCAGGAGGACCTGCGGTTAGTAGAAGGCTGTGAGAGAGGACAGCCCCTGCTTCCTGGCCCAGAGCACAGGAGACCCTCACAAAGCGTCCGCACCCCCGCCACCCCCCGCCACCCCCGCGCGCCAGCGAGATCTCCAGACTTGTCCCAACTTCTGGGTGGCATCTTGGAACACAAAGCCGGATGAAAATTAGAAGCAAGTCAGGTCAGAGGCTCTCACTTAGATTTCTAGAAGGAAAACTAGAGTTGGGGCCATATTTGAAAATATAGGTCAAATCTCGGTTTCTGTGGTTACCAAACACTGTCAGCCACCAGTGACTCCCTCCCTCGGGGGTGATGCCAGGGTTCCGAGGCCTGGCGGCCCGGCTTGGCTCCCCTCGGGCTGCGTCCCCCGCCCCGCCCCGCTGCCCCGTGGGCCGCGGAGGGACTGCAGGGCGCACTGCAAGGGGGCCGGGGCCCGCGGGCACCCTGCCCTCCACTTCCGGAGGGGTGGGGTGGGGAGGCTTGGCGGTGCTGCAGATGGGGCTCCGGGAGCGGGGAAGGGACCCCGGACGGCGGCCCTGCCCCCTCGCCTGCCGGGCTCCCCGCGTCCGCGGCCGCAGGGAGCGCCTCGCCTGGGCACGGGCCGTGCCCGCCGGAGGAGGGAGGAGGGAGGAGGCCGGCCGCCGCGGGAACAATGTGGTCGGTTGTTTTGCCGACTGTCAGCCTCGTTCCCGGATCCTCCTTTCCACGCCCCTTGGCCTAACCGCCACAGGCCCGGCTCGCAGAGGGAAGAGCCCCCTTATTTGGTCTTGGAAAGAAAGGGGAAAGGTTATCCTCAGATGCCTGCGGCGTTGGGTCATCGGCCCGCAGTTGTTGGCCCGCACCCGGCTGCGGTGCCGTCTCCCGCCGGTAGGTGGCGGCGTCGGGCAGCGCCTCGCGGAGGCGCCCAAAGCGGTAAACAAGCCCCGCAGGTTCCGGTACCTCCGTCTCGGGGTCGTCTTTTGTGTGCGAGCTGGGAGAGGAGTGGAGGTGGGGGCGGTGACCAGGGGCCGGGGAGGGACCGGACAGCGGAGGAGGGGGAAGAGCGCGAAGAGAAGAAAACAACGCCTTTTTTTATGCGACAGTCAAACCTTCGAAATTGGAAAATAGGCTTCTTCAGTGGAGGGTGTGACTTTGCCGTGTCGATTTCATGTGACCCATTTGCTGGCGCACAGGCGGATGCGGGCGTCCGTTGCAGGGTCCATCCGGCAGTTGGGATGCAAATCCCTTGAGGAACAGCGATCAGGTGATAGGTGAAGTTCAGTACCAGCCTGGAGGCTTCCTTTCTTTCCTCCCCCACCCCCTCCTTCTTCTCCCCTCCCTCTGCCCGCCTCACAGGTGTGCTAGTGACATGGAGCGAGTCACCTGCCTACTTTAGCCAGAGCGGGAGGAGGGGGGGGTGGAGGTTCCTAAGCACTAACCACGTGCAGGCCGACCCTTGCTCACCCTTATTGCTCATCCTCACACCAGATCAGCAAGACAGAAATTACCCTCGCCATTTTACACGTCGCTCCCAGAGGTTAAGATCACACAGACAAAGCTGGGATTTGAACCGTGGTCCTTCACACTTCAAAGCCAAGGCTTGTCCCATAATTAGGAGCACAGTGACCTCGCCAAAGATTCCTCCGAAAAAAGCTCCAAAGATCTTTAAAAACAACCAAAACAGGAGCGTGATTTGAATGTCTTCAGCAGAACAGAGCAAAAGCTACCACCTGTGGGGTGAGTCTGGTGGTTGAATTTGCTCCCCGGAGGTGGGAAGGAGACCCAAGATCAGGGGACCCAGGGGGCATAAGCTTCTGCTTTTACCTGCTTCAGGGGCTCTTGCATATCTCCAGAGGGAATGGGGGGCGGGGGGAGGATGCTGCATAGACCTGTTGGTCCACTGAGGGCTCCAAAGAGGAGCCGGCTGGGGCCGGGGGTGGGGGTGGGGGGAGCTGTTGCTAACTAATATTTTCTATTTTAGGCAAGTCTTAGGGGCCCTTTTGTTTGACTGAGCGTCCCACCTGCAACTCTGCCCCTTCCCATTGTTCATTCCATCTGCCTCCTGGGGAGAAGGGGGCAATAATTTTTGCCCAGAAGACCAGTTTCAGGTTTCTTCATCTGGAGATAAATTAATTTTCCAAGGCACGCAACAATAGGCAACTTTTTAAAGAGTTACCGGAGTGACAGTTTCGTGCTTAGATTAACTAGTGCCAGGTTTTCTTTTTTCCTTTCCTTTTTTTTTTTTTAAAGAAAATTTGTGTGAATAAAGTTAAATCCAAGAACTGTCTTTTTTCTCTATCTCCCTTTTCATGAAATCGTAAAAAAGAGAGAGAAAAGAGAAAGCTGCTTCTTCCAATTTTGGGGGGTTTCCAGGTTTCCAAGAACTTACTTAGTAGCTTGCTACGCAGTACATTTCTGTGGAAAAATTACAGCAAGACTATCTTGCAGATCATTCCTTTCCAGTCATTGTTTTATTGGTCTCCAGCTTCAAGGAGAACGAGTACTGTCTGGGTTTGCCCTGACATCCAGAGCTCAAGTCCTCATTAAAGGAGCCAGAGAGGGTCCTTGGAAGAATCAGGAATATGGCAGCCATGACTGCTGGTTGGCCAACCGGCTGGCCACTGGGTCCTCTAACCCTCACTCTGCGTTTCCTCCCACAGTGCTTCCCACAATAAAACTCCCCAAGTCTTAATTTGGTTCCATGCAGTTGCTTGGACTCTGTTCTCTGGACTCCACACCACCTCACCACCCAGTCTTTCTGGGAGGGGGAGGAGGAGGGTCTTTCTGGGAGGGGAAGTTATAACTGAGTCCTTAATGTCTCATCATCTCAGGGACCGCCCTGTTTCAAGGGGGAGTGGCGCCCAGCCACCCAGCACTGCCTCGGGGTGAGTTACCCAGCCTTGGCCACACTCCTTAATGTTCATGTTCCAGCTGTTGGGAGGATTGGATGATTTCTTCATGTGCGAAGAGCAGAAAACAGTGGCCCATGGGGAGCACATTGGGGCGCACCTCCCAGGGTGGTTGGGGGGTGGGGGGATTAAATGAAATAATGCTTGTAAAACCCTTAGCCCAGAGCCTGGCACCCAGGAAGGGATCAATAAATGTCTGGCAAGTAGCATCATCAGCTACCTCTTTTTGAGTGCTGGCTAGAGGGGACAGAGTACTTAAGGCTCTTTATGTATGCACTTGAATCTTTTTTTTTTAAAGATTTTATTTATTTGCAGAGAGAGACACAGTGAGAGAGGGAACACAAGCAGGGGAGTGGGAGAGGGAGAAGCAGGCTTCCTGCTGAGCAGAAAGCCCCATATGGAGCTCAATTCCAGGACCCTGGGATCATAACCCTCTCCCAGGACCCTGCGATCATGACCCAAGCCGAAGACAGACACTCAATGACTCAGCCACCCAGGCACCTCCGTACTTGAATCCTTATGGAAAAACTTGGATGTAGATAGTTATTGCATGTACAGGGAATTCAGAATCAGATAGGTCAAGCAAATGACTCAAAGTCATATAGCTAGTATGTGGCAGGGCCAGAATCTGTGTGATTCTGTGTCCTTTTGATTATGGGCAGCCTGTAAGGAAAGAAGAGAGATAAAAAGCTGTTATAGGAGCAGAAGTTCCAACTGCCTCCTCAATATGAATATTGCTACTATCCCTATGTCTTCAGGATAGCTGTGGAAGACAATCATGTAGGGCTGATTAGACCTGTAGATATAAGAACCAGTCACCTTTGAGTCTCCTGATTATCATCTGCCTAAATTCCCAAAGCTTCTTGGAACACTTTTAAGGGCAGGGCAGAGACAGCTTTATGTGCTGGTTAGTACTCTTTCTGTTTTTGAAAGATACAAACCCAACCTAAACTGAGTTAAGCAAAAAGAGATATAGTTGGCTCATGAAACCGTTAATGGAAAGAGGAAGCCTTCAGGCCTGGCTTGATCCAGGGCTCAACAATATTATCTGGACTTGGCCTTCTTTATATCTCAACTTGAACATCCTCCACATTGGCTTTATTCTCAGACTGCCTCTCTCACTGATCCTTTTTGGCCCTCATTGATCAGGCCTACAAAAACTTGGGTTCCTAAAAGAAAAATCACAGTTTCTTTTATTAAAAGAAGCTAGGGATGCCAGGTAGACAAGAATAACAGATGTTCACTCTTCCCTGACTATGTAGCACCATCAATCAGAAAGACGGTAGAGAAAAAACCTTAATGGTGAACATTTTTGCAGCAAAGAATCTTCACTAGTCAAGCGGGCAGGGGAGCAGTAACTAGAAATGTTTCCAGTTACACATGGGACCTAAGATTCCCATGTTTCAAGTCAGGCTAGCTGATTGTAAATGATAGAGTAAAACCTGGATGCTGTAAGCATTGTGACTGAAGATCTTTAGAAATCTTTAGTGTCCTGCCATAGCAAAATGCTTTAACAATATAATGTATAATAATATAAACATAATTAATGTATAACAAAATGCCATGACAATACAAATACATACAAATATGTGTAATAGTGGATATATGCACATATGTACTATTATATTGATATATAATATATCAACATACAACTATAATATATGATTAATATACGTATATGTATATTATGTATTGCGTATACATATATTAATATACATATAATATATGATATATAATATATGATTATATTGATATATAAATTAATGTACACATGCAATGAAGTCCTATTGAACTTCCTGGACTAAATATCTGTATGGACCCTAAATGAGAGTTACCTCACACACAGCTATAAATAAAACGTTACAAATCCACACTGAGGGTGGATGCCAGGCTGTTGACTCGGTTTGGTCACAAGCGGTGTGATGCTTTGTTCCTCGCTCCAATCTGAGGCAACTCCAATCCAGTTGGCAAATTGGCAAATTATTAGATGTTATGGACCTTTGGTCACTTCTCAAACAGCCAAGCTTGGGGATGTTCCCTGGACAAATTCCAAAGTGCTGCTTTCCTACTATTGCATTTGCGAGGGAAGTGTGTCCTGTATTCAGGAGGTGCTCCTGGGCACCCAACAGTGGGATGGGAAGTGGCAAGCTCCCCATCTCCTCTCGGGGGTGTGGCTCTGAGCACCCCGTACACCCCCCCCACCCCATCCTGGGGCCTCGTGCCCATGCTCCATCCCGCCTTGTCTCTGTCACTAGGGTGGAAACTGGATCCCATTTAGAGGAGGGCACTCAACATGAACTTGTCCTTGATGTCAATCAAGGGTGTCCATTTGTCCAAAGACACTCCAATGTCATGTCCCATCCCGTGAGCAGGGAGCCGGTAAAACCAACCTGAACAGGTGTTTGCAGCTCCAGAATGTGCCCTCCCTTCTGTTGGTCTCTGCTGACTCTGGCCCCGAGCAGTCAGCTCCTCCAGTGTCCCTCCTGTGCAGGTCTGTCGTAGACTTTGGGACGCTAACGGGGGTGGCTGTTACTCTAGACTGAGTTCTTTCACATTTCATTCCACTTTGTCCTCTAGCAGCCACAGAGGCCAACACTGTAGCTTCATTTCTGCAGACGGAACTGGAGCTAACAGAGCCCCCGCTGTCACTGGCCCCAAGTCACACGGAGAGGAAGTGGGTAAGACCAGATTTCATCCTGAGCTCAGGTAATTCAAGTTTTCAGTTATCCCGTAATTACTGAGTATTTACCAGGTGCCAGGCCAAGTGCTGGGGCCTGAGCATTCTGTGAGGAGCAAGACAGACGGGATGTTGCCCTCAGTACTTTTGGTCCTTTGGAAAGACGGACATTGAACCGAGCAATCATAAAGGTTATTAATTCAAATTACACAGGAGAGGTACCTAGGGCTGTAATGTGTGTAATGGGGGGGTTTTGCCTGGGTTCCCCCGCAAGCTGGCCCCGTGACCGGGTTTGGATGCAAGTAGTTCATCTGAAGTGTGGATGAAGAAAGGGAATGACACAGGGAAGAATGACAATAAAGGACAGATCAGTGGGACTCTGACCCCCATGGACAACTGGAGCTCAGTCTCGCCGAGGATACTCTCGAGAGACCATGTAGATGACAAGTGTCCCACCACTGAGTGGTAGTGGAGGCTGATATTCATCACCAACTTCCCTCCCTCTTCTGTCGAAAGGGGAGTGCTCCCCTCCCCCCGCCCACCCCGGCACTTCCAACCTGGCTAAATGCTGGGCTGTAGCCAGAGAGGACCTGCAGACAGAGAAGCTGGTGCTTGAGGGAGGGACCCCTCCACCAAAGCCCCAGGACTCCGTGGACACTGAGAGTGTCTGCTCCACAAACCTGACATCTGAGTTAAAGATTAAGAAGGTGGGCCAGAGGGAACAGAATGTGCAAAGGTGCAGAGGCTGTAAGGAGCACAGGAGTCTGAGAATTAGGAGTTCAGAGTTGCTGACCCAGCTGTGCATGCTGTGTGATGGGGCTGAAGTCCACGTGGGCCAGATAGAATGTTTACCATGCAGAGAGCTCTGTGAAGCTTTGAGGAGACCCTCAGGAGGTGGATGGCATGTTGGGCTCACGTTTTAGGAAGGTCCTTCTGGCTACAGTGTGGAGAATGATTCAGAGGGGGCCAG
Organism: Ailurus styani; assembly: GCA_002007465.1. Classification (NCBI taxonomy): domain Eukaryota; kingdom Metazoa; phylum Chordata; class Mammalia; order Carnivora; family Ailuridae; genus Ailurus; species Ailurus styani. The sequence goes on from LNAC01000480.1 coordinate 210,851, forward strand.
AGTGACAAGACAAGATTGGGTGAGAGGTTCTTGTGGGGGGCTGGGTGAGAGGTGATGCTAGCTGGGACTAGGGAGATAGTGGCTGTGGGAGGGGACAGGAATTCAAGTCCGTGGGACTCCCGCTCTCTGCCTCTCTCTCCCTGTATCTTCCCACACCTCTGCCAAGGCCATGGCAGACCCTCACTGGCCCCACTCCTGTTGGCCTGATGAGACAGTGTAAAGATGAGACAGTATGAAGACGAGATGGTATGAAGATGAGACGGTAATGAAGAGCACCAGAGAGGAATGAGGGTGTTTGCTTTTAAAAGGTTTATCAGTTAGGGCTCATGGGAGTGAGTGACAAAAGGGAACTCTAGCAAGCTCAAATAGGAAGGACTTTTACTGCAAAGTTCTCCGAACTCAGAAACCCATCCTAGGCTGAGAGCCCAGGCTTGAGAAATGGACAGGAACCCAAATGGCTCCAGATGGCCCAATAGCAGGAAGCGTCCACTCTTTCATTCCCCAGACACTCAACTGTGTGCCTTTCCATGCTGAAAGGATCATTCTCACTTCTGTGTAGAGGATGGATTGTAGAGGCCTCAGGAGGAAGCCCAGATACGAGGGTGCAGGAGGGATCCCAGCAATGATGGGGGTGAGGGAGCTGTTACAGTAGGAAGGAAGACGTGGCCAGACCCAAGACCTTCTTTGCAGGTCGAGCTGACAGTATGATGGATAAGATGAGTGTAAAGGGAAAGACTCAAGAACAACTCCTAGGTTTTTTGGCCACACATGATGCTGTTTACTGAGATGGGAACAGGTGTTTGGAGCTATGTCTGTAGGTGTTGGTGTCATGCTCAGACACACAAGTCCATCAGAAGGATCCCTGGGGAAAGACATGTGCTCCTACTGTCCCATATCTTTGTGTCCCTTGCTCAAGATCCAAAGTGTTGGGACATCACATACATGCTCCCTAGCTGTCCTGAGGATGGGTGGTGGTCATGCCCTCCTAAAAAGAGGCCACTCAGGGAATACCCTGGAAGAGACTTGGTGCTGTTAGGGATGAGGTGAGATATTGGACAACCAAAAATGAGGGAGAACCCACTCTAAGAAGACCAGACTGAGGGTAAAGGCATGGTCTGAAAGCCCATTGAAGGGGTCTGCAAGCCCATTGAAGGGTACTCCAGTGCCCTTCAGCCAGCCTGTGCTGTGGACTGTAAGGTCAGGAATGAGAACCGATTCACAGAAGTTCCAGGAGGCAGGTTTTGGTTTGGTACAAGAGAGAAACTTCCAGGTCTTTCTAAGATCCCCCGGGCCACTGGGATACAGCCCTTCCTTGGCCCTTGACTCATTTAAGCATCAACTAGCCAAGCACCTGGACGGATGTGGAGGAGGAAAGCTAACGAGGAGGTCAGTAAATGACTGACCAGGTGAGGGTCTCAGAGTGTTTTGACTGAGTAGTCCCATTAGAAAAATACTGTGAGCATGCAGCCCCTCTGTACATGTGTGTTTGTTTATTCAAATGTGTCTCATGTTCTGCTGTAATCATAATGATTTGCCTACAGTAAACAATCACAAAATAGACTTTTCAAAGGGTGAGCAATAGATAAATGTGTTTGAAGTGGATTTTTTTTAATTTTATAGAAACTACCCATGTCTGAGAGTGATATGAATTTAAAATATTCTCTTTTTTGCTGTATTGGTTTACCATTTTGTAATATTGTAATGTCAAAGCCTGGTTTTAAATTTAGTTTACTTGAAGACTTGGTTTTAATAACTGTTGAGCGGTGTCAGATAATTCTAAAAGATGTCTGGTTCCAACAGCAGACAGACATCATTGGTCAGAGTGAATCATGACTCCTGTTTTCCATTCCCACTTATCAACCGATCAAAAAATTTTTATGAAATGTGGTTAGTACTTCTATATCTGACTTGATGTTAATCATTTATTCTTAAAACTGAATTGGAAAGTGTCCCAGTTTTATAGTTTGAATTGTGATAAACTACACACAACACAAAATTCACCATCTTAGCCACTTTTAAATGTTCAATTCAGTAATTTTAAGTACATTTACCTTGTTCTGCAACCTATCTACAGAGCCTTTCTCATCTTACAGAACTGAAACTCGGCACCCATTAAACAATACAGTTTTTAAAAAAGATTTTATTTATTTATTTGAAAGAGAGGGTCAGAGAGAGCACAAACAGGGGGAGCAGCAGAGGGAGAGGGAGAAGTAGGCTCCCCACCGAGCAAGGAGCCAGATGTGGGACTCGATCCCAGGACCCTGGGATCACAACCCAAACGGAAGGCAGTCACTTAACCGACTGAACCACCCAGGTGCCCCAAACAATACAGTTTTATCCTTTTAATAATTGGGCACAAAACCCAACTAAATATTTCATTTGGAAAGAAATATCTTTTTTCTGAATTTTAAAATATACCTAGACCGCAATGTATCTGTTTTTGTAACCAAATTAAAATCGTATTATGTTGGAAACATTTAAAAACATCTGTTTCAAAATGATCTCTCCATAGCATGTTTCTTTCAAAGTATATTGTAATTCATTGCTCCAAACAGCACCTTGACTGAAAGATGAGGGTGTAATCTGTTTCTTTCTTCAATTTTACCTCCTCTATACCTATATTACTGAAAGCCACTTGTCATCTCAGAAAAGGTCAGAAAACTTGGAGTATTTTTCTTTTTGTCAAAAAAGACATCTGTTTCTTAAGATCACCACCTGGCATTGGAAGGGTGTACAAATTGGACTATGCTTTGAACTTCTGGTTTTCATAAAATTAACTGCACTGATGACACCTTGTATAATTTTGTATACTTTTGCCTTTCAGTTTTTTTATGCAGTGCTTTGCCTGTGAGTGATGCAGTGAATGGTCTTCATTTATAGTGCTTGCTCTGAAACCTGACCCTGGAACTTTTATTAAAAATCACAGTCAATACAGCCGTCCATCCCTGCTGTGGTTACATCTACCCTTTTCCCACAAAACATCATCTTTAATAAATACATATGCTATTGAGAATTTGTCTGCTACATCTTTCCTTTAATAGCTTCTAAACAACAAATCTTTATGTTTTCATCACTGAAATGAAATTTAGCAAATATCATAAACTGATATGTGTAAAATACCACCATACTTTCATCTAACTGTATAGCAAATGTCCCACATTGCATATTTTTCAAATACTCGTATTTTCCAATCTTTAGCACTATGTTCTTTCAGCAGTATTTGCTGACAAATGAATGCATTTTAGTTTGTCATTACTTTTTCTATGTATTATTTCTGCTATTTTTATGTGATAGAAGGATGAAAATTCAGAAACGATATGTGAGTTTTGGTCTTTTGCACCAAAAATCTTAGAAGAGGTATCTAAACTTTATCATCACAATTAATTAAATATTTAAGTTTAGACTGTCTCATTAAAGATGGCTGAGAAAATTGTAAAAGCTTTTCTTCACGTTCTAGATGTTAGTTTGTTTTCATTCACTAAAACACATGAGTCTTCGGTAAACAGCACAGTGAATTTTTACTTACATATCCCCTCGTGTAACTGTGGCCACATCAAAATACAACACATATCCTGAGCCTCAGAAAGCTCCATTGTGTTCCCCTTGTTGGGAAACTGGAATTTGAAGAAAGTAGTAACCCTACTCTGACCTTTACCACCATGGATTAGTTTAGCCTGTTCTTGAAACCTTGTATACATTGAATCATACATCTTCTGTGTCTACCTTCTTTTCCCAGTGTCTTTGAGACCCAGTGTCTCTTAGATGTCTGCAACATCTAAGTTGTTGCAGATATTCATACTTCATTCTTTGTTACTGCTGTGCAGTATTATTCCAGTGTATAAATATATGAATAAACCACAATTTATTTATCCATTCTCCTACTGGCGGACCTTTGGACTGTTTCCAATTTGGACAAATTATAAATAAAGTAGCTGTAAACATTCTTGTGCAAGTTTCATAGAGTAGCTGTATGTTTAATTTTTTTAAGAAATCACCAAACAGCTTTCCTGTTTACAATTTCACCAAAAATAGATGAGAGTTTGGTTGTTTTAATCCCTGCTAACACTTGACCTTGGTCTTTTCAATTTTAACCACTCTTGTTGCTGTCTACTGATATCACATTGCGGTTTTAACTTGCATTTCCTTGATGAGTAATAATGGCATGCATATTTATTGATCATTTGGGTATCTTCTTTTGCGAAGCGCTTATTCACATATTGCACCCATTTCTTAAAACTTGGTTGTCTTTTTCTTATTGACTTAGAAGAGTACTTTATATATTTTGAATCTGGTTTCCTTTTAGGGTGTAGTACAAATATTTTCTCTCTTTCTGCTTTGCCTCTCTTTTTCTTCATGGTGTCTTTTGATGGAAAATTTTAAATTTTAATGAAATCCAATTTATCAATTAACTTATTTCATGGATAGCCTACTGTGTCCCATTGAAGAAATCCATCCATTTCTAGGTCAGGAGGATATTTTTCTATGTTTTATAGTTTTACACTTCCTAGGTTTAGCATTTACATTTAGGTCTAGGATCTCTCTGGCTTTAATTTTTTGAGGTAGGGCACAGAGTTTTTCCCCTTCCCCTAATGTGAATATCCAGTGGTTCCAGCACCATTTCCTGAAAAGTGGATGTAAGTTTCAAGTGTCAAACAAATCATAATGGCTTCATATTACCATTAGCAAGGGTCTTCGGGTGCAATGCACCCTTAAGGTGGCGTTCATCATTAAGGACAGTAGATATAAACCCTTATTTAAAAAGTTATTCTTGGAAAGTATAACATGATGTCTTTTCTGATCTCATTATCTCATCACTGTATTTATCTTGCAATGTGGCTAAGAACTCATACTCAGGGAGGGAGAAAATCAGTTCTACAAATTTCTTTAATTTACTTGGGCTTGCATTATTATAGTATATACTATAACCTTTTAATATATTCCAAAAGTATTTTAAGCTGCTTATCCCTCTTGTTAAAAATTTCCCACAGTGATAGAAGGTCTGTCTCTTTCTCTGTGAAATTTGTCCAGTTTTACTTTTATATTTTGAGGACATAAGACTAAGTGTACATACCTTTAAAAAATTGTATCTTCCTGGTGAATTCAATTATTTGAATTTTTGAATTACTGTGAAGTGATCATCTTATCTCTGAGAAGACAGTAGGATAGAATATATTATCTGACATTAATGTAGCCACATCAGCTTCCTTTGGTTCTTTTAATTTCAATTTTTTGGTGGTCCTCTGTTTTAGATGTTTTTCTTGAAAACGGCATATAGTTGAAATTAAAAGAAAAAAGTCTGACTATATCTTTATTGATTCACAGAAACTTTTAACCATTTATATTTTATGATATATTTGTGCTAAGTTTGGCATCTTATTTCGTGCTTTCCAATGGCTCTACCTTATATTATTTTCCTAGAGCTGCCTGTATTCGTCTGGGTTCTTTTTTTTTTTAAGAACCAAAAGGATTTATATTTATATTTACTATAAGGAATTGGCTCATGCAATTATGGAGACCCAGAAGGCCAAGGTATGCAGTCAGCAGGCTGGCAAGCCAGGAGTGTTGATGGTGTAAGTTCTGATTCCAAGTCTGTTTCCAAGTGTGAAGGCCATGGAGAACTGATGTCCCAGCTCAAAGATAGGCAGAGAGAAAGAATTCTTTCTTGCCCAGAGTTTTCTTCCATTCTCATCTTCAACAGATTGGACGAGGCCCACCCATGTTGGGGAGTCTGCTCCACCGGGGCACCAATTCAAATGTTAATCTCACCCAGAAACACCCTGATGCCAACACTCAGAGGAAGGTTTGACCGAATATCTGGGCACTGCCTGCCCCTGTCAAATTGGTACATAAAATTAACCATCATGCTGCCGTAACAACGTACCACAAAGTCAGTGGCTTAAAACAACAGAAACCTATTCTCTCACAGCCCCGGAAGCCAGAAGCCGGCAGAGCCATGTTCCCTCTAAGAATGGGTGGAAACTTCCCTTCCTCTTCCTAACTTCTGGTGGCACCTTGGAATCTTTCGGGTTGCAGCTGAATGGCTCTAATCTCTGCCTTTGCTTTCATGTGGGCTGCTCCCTCTGGGTCTGGGTCTCTTCTCCTTTAATAGGGACACGGCCGTGTTGGATGAGGGCCCATCCTACTTCAGGATGACACCATCTTAACCAAATGACATCTACAACGACCTTATTCCCAAATAAGTTCTCATTCGTGGGTAGTGGCTTTTAGAACTTCCAACATATCAATGATCAACCCATAACGCACCTGTCCCATGCTTCCTTTCCTGCTTCTTTTGGGGTTATTTTTATCATTACAATTTTTTCTTCTACTACACTGAGTGTTCTATATTCTACATCTATAGTTATTCTTATTCCAGAAACTACAATATGAGTATTAAAGTCAACAGTTAAGCAGGACCTTTGCACCCTTCCCAGATGATATAAAGACCTTAAACCCTACTTGCCCCCTCTCCGAAACTTAGATAATATTATGTACTCACTCTGTTTTAAAGCACAATTTATTGCAAAATAAAACCCAGAAAGCAGAAAGCCACATGAATCAAATGCATGGCCTCATGAAATATTTTAACATCAACACCATCAACACCAACAATCCACCAAGTTGGAAATAAACTTTTGCTGGACACCCCCAGAAGCACCTTTATATCCTTCTTCCCAATTACAAACCCCTCCTCACCCCGTAAGTAACCACTACTTTGGTTTCCATACTTATTTCCTTGAATTTCTTGGAAAACTAGTTTTATCAACCAAATATGCATCCCCAGACACTATAGTGCTGCCCTACCCATGAAAACTGTTTTTTGTTATTTCTTTTTGATCTCTTCGTCTATAAGCTCTCTTTCCAGTCTTTTCTTTTCCTTACAGTTTGTGCCTCAAAAAAACTGGGGAGTATGATGAGTGGTTTCAATTCCCACAGCCTGGACTTTTAAAATCACATCTTCATGGTAGCAATGTATGTCTCAGCCCTCTCAATTTCCAGAATATTGGGCAGCTGGATCCAGAAGCCAGATCGGATTTGGATTCGATCCCTTTGGCAAGACCACAGGAGGTCCATAATATCCAGTTGTCACTTTTTTTTATGTTAACGGTCATTGATCCTTAATGCCTAAATCTGTTAATTCACTGAGGGCTGCAAAGTGGTGATATTCTATCTCCGTTATTGTTATTCAATAGTTGTAATAAGAAGACTCTTCTCCGTCTACCATCTGGTCACCCAGCAGTACAGGTTATATAGAAAGACGGAATAAATGCTGAAGTCTTTTCCTTTACTCAGTAGTTTTCAAGATAAGTTAGTTCCCCACCATCCTCTGAAGGTGATAATTTTTTTCATTATTATTATAAACTCGTGCATTTAAACATTGTTTTTACTGCAGCTCAAATTGTCCCAATGGGAGCCTGAGTTCAGGCTGGTTCCTGGGTCCTTGTACATTTCCTGCACCAGACCTGGATTCAGTCAATTCTTCAAGAAGTTCTGGCTCCTTATAGGGAAAATAAATACTTCACGACCACCCATCTCAACACTTGGAAGAATATTCATTGCTCCGGGTTGGCAGGTTAGTCATTGTTTTCTTTTCAGTGGAGCTGAATGTACGCAGTGCACACACGTGCACGTGCGCGCGCGCACACACACACACACACACACACACACACACACGATTGACTTTTTGTAATTCCAATGTGTATCATTCATTTCATGACTTTCATGTCTTGTAACTCATTTATACAAATATATATTTAAGGATCAAATATCTCACGGGTCAATACTGGTTCTTCTAATCAAAATTAAACACTACCCAGATTTCATTTAACTTCTGTGTTACACCTGTAACTCCTTTCTTCTACACTAGGAATGCTGGTTCTCAAGAATACAAGGGATCATATAATCAGAACTGCCCATAATTAGTAATTTGTCTTATCCCACACCACACACACACAAAAGACTTGGAGTAAGAATAGTGACAAAACCCCAAAATTCCAATGTACTACCAATATGATTATTTAAAACATTAAAATAACTCTTTTTACATATGCTCTCCCCGTCTTCTCTCCATTTTCTAGTAGGTGTACTATAAATTGTCAAAGCATATGGCCATTCCAGTCTCTGCTCACCCACTTTAAGCCATCATTCAGTTTTAGTTGTACAGGTTCCTATAAACTTAATCCTCGCCATCTGCCCTCATATCAAGGAGGGTCATTCTGTTGTCTGATGATTACTCTCCAGTACGTTTCTCACAAAGGGCTCCTGGGAGCAATATTCCCTGAGATCTTGCATAATAACAGTTTATTTTAATATTTGAAGTTCCAATCTTTGGGCACAATTTCTTGAACCTATGACTGCATTTTTTTTTTTTTGGCATAATTACTGCTGTCAAAAAGTCAGTTCTAGGATTCTTTTCTCACTAGTTCCATTCTTCTTTTTTTGGATGCTCAAATAATTTAATTTTTTTTCTTTAAATTCCAGTAATTACAGTAGAAAATCTCTAGGTGTTAGTAACTTTCAGGCGATATTCACAGATAGACGATGTCCTTCCTCTTTTGATGTGTAATTTCAAATTCTTCTTTTCCCTCTGATTTTAGGCAAGTTTTCTTGGATTATATTCATTAGTATTCATTTTCTGCCTTGCTTGCTTTGCTTCTGAAGGTCTTCTATATATGTGTCTTCATTGCTGTCTTTAACTTTTGTCACTTTCTCCCAAATACTTTTTAATCCCTCTTCCTTTCTTCTCTATTTGAAAACCTTTTCATTTTTTCAACTACTATTCATTGTTTATTCTCTCCCATATTCTTTCTAGTTTACTCTTCACTTCTGAAATGTTTTTCTTTTATTTTGAATTATTTCTTAATTATTTATGTCACCTTATTTCTAAAGTTTGGATATATTTCAATGGTCTTTTATTGTTTCCTGAAAATGTTTAGCTTGTTTTGAAATAGGAGATTATATTTTTATCTTGTGGGCATGTCTTTTTGTGTGCTTTTAATGTTTTTGTTCCTTTTTTTTTAATCCTAACTCTGTAGAAAATTTTACTTCCGTGGCTTTTCTATGGCTACATTTTAGGTGAAATTCACTTTTTTGACTTTAAAATGAAGCAGAGTGTCAGAGACTGAATGTTTGTGTCCCCCCAAAAATTCGTGGGTTGAAACCCTAAACTCCAATGTAGTGGGGGCTTTGGTAGATTAGGTCGGGAGGATTCTTCCCCCACAAATGGGATTAGTGGTCTTATAAAAGACACCCCAGAGATCTCCATCACCTCTCTGCTGTATGAGGACATAGGAGGAAGTCAGCAGTCTACTGGCATCCTGCTCTCCAGAGCAGTGAGAAATAAATCTTTGTTGGTTATAAGCCACCCAGTTCATGGAATTTTGTTATAGTAGCCCAAGCTAAGACACAGGGTCTGGAAAAAAATTTCAACATCATAAAGCTCCCTCTTCTATTGTTTTTATGTGATGTCAAACATCAGATGGCTTGTGTTCTGAGATTTCCTCTCTCTTACTTCTGGTCTGGACCTTATCTTTTCTTCATCCTCTTTTCTTCATCCATTCAGCCATGTCCTTACCTGGCTCAATATAAATTCCACTCTGACCACTTTCTGCTAGGTATGGAGTGATGTCCTAGAAGAAAGCCCTAGAGGGCCAGTTTAAAGAGTTCATGACTCTTGTACTCCCCCAGTAACGGCCCCTCCTACTTTCAACTGCTGCCTTCAGTTGGCTTTCTGGGCATGCAGTAAATTCCTGTTAGAATCCTAGGTTGGCAGCCATTTTGTTTCTCCAGTTGAAGGTGTCATTCAACTTTTTAATTTTTTTAAGATTTTATTTATTTGACACACAGAGAGAGAGATCACAAGTAGGCAGAGAGGCAGGCAGAGAGAGAGGAGGAAGCAGGCTCCCTGCTGAGCAGAGAGCCCCATGCGGGACTCAATCCCAGGACCCTGACATCATGACCTGAGCCAAAGGCAGAGGCTTTAACCCACTGAGCCACCCAGGTGCCCCTCATTCAACTTTTTTAAAAAATGGTTTTAAAAATTGATTTATTTATGAGCGAGAGACAGTGTAGGGAGGGCCAGAGGAAGAGGGAGAGAATTTCAATCAGACTCCCTGCTGAGCATGGAACTGAGCATAGGGCTCCATCTCGCAACCCTGAGATCATGACCTGAGCCAAAACCAAGAGTCAGACACTTAAAGGACTGAGCCCCCAGGACCCCCCAGGGTCACTCAACTATCATGACTTCCACTGTCACAGTTGATAAGCCAGCTGTGAGTCTGTGACTCCAGGCTGTCTTTTTACTGTGGTTTCTTTTATAACTTTTTATTTGTTTTTCCTGCATTGCTATTTCACTAGGATGTATTTAGGCTTGCATTTCTTTCATGTATACTGCTTGAAATTCATTATTGACTTCATTACGGAATTTCATTATTGAAAAATAATTTCCTAGTGAAAATAATTTCATTATTGGAATATCAGCCATTCTATGGTCAAATACCTGTCTCTAGTCTCTCCTTCAGGGGCTCTGCTTAAAGGGATAATAGACCTTTTCAGCTTATCTCCCATATCTTGTAACCTCTAGTCTGTATTTTCCATCTTTTTGTCTCTTATGCTGCATTCTGGAAAATGTCCTCAAACGTATCTTCCATTGAATTAAATTCTTTCTTTGGCTGTGTATATTCTGTTTTTATATGTATCCACTGAGTTCTTCATTTCAAATCTTGTACTTTTCATTTGTAAAAATTTTATTTGGTTCTTTTTCATATTTTTCTGTGTCACTTTTTATAGTTTCCTGTTCTATAATGTGTATATGTGTATATGTGTATACTTATATGTATATATATAAAATCTGTCTTTAATCTTTAAATATAGGAAGGATACTTGCTTTATGATCTGTGTTTGACAATGCCAATATATGAAGTCTTTGGAGGTTTCCATGTTATGTTGTTTCTGATTGTTCTCATTCACAATGACTATTTTCCTACGTGCTGGATTATTTTTAGTTGGTGCTGCTTTTTCACAGTCATTAAAAATTATTTGTAGGAATAATTTGAAATCTAGATGAAAGTGGCATTCCTTAGAAGAATATTTGCATTTGTTTCTGTTGAATACCTCAAAGCACTATCATGGAGATTCTTTCAAATGAAATCCACAGCTATCAGGATTCTAGTTCTCCCAAACGATGTTACCTTGGGCTGCAAATCTGTGCAAGAGTGGTTCTCTCGGGATTGCCCATAACTTGAGAGAGCAACCCTTTGGGGTCCCTGTTTACTTGGAGGAGGGTCAGCAATGGCTTGATTTCTGTTCTTCATGCCCCAAGAGATTAAATCTAATGCTTCTTATGTGCCTAGACGAGCAAACACCCTAGGAACAAAGATTTTCAGGCTTCCCACTTTTCCATCCATTTTCAATTACCTTATAATTCCTAATTTTGCTGCCAATTCCTTGATATTTTAAGAAGGCTGTTTTAAAATCTATTTTTATCTAGCATTTTTAGGTGTGAAAATGACAGTAAGGAGCATTAGTCCCAATAGCTTATCACTAACACATCCAGGAGACCCCCTTGTCCTTTTTGTCAGAATTAGTTTACTTACAACTAGGTACTGTCATGTGTCACACCGCTGAATTTGGTACTTGGAGGGCAGTCTGTTGGGATGGGACTTCCCTCTCACCCCCCAGCAGTCCTTGTACCTTATACACTCAGAATGTTTGGCCAAGAGAGAGCAGTAGTGCTGTCCACTTATTAGATACCCATAAAAGTTAATTTATCCCTTATTTTTTTTAAATTTCATTTATTTATCTGAGGGCAGGAGGGGCAAAGGGAGAGGGAGAGAGAGAATCCCAAGCAGGCTCCCTGCTCAGTGCACAGAGCCTAACGTGGGGCTCGATCTCATGACCTCAAGAACACGACCCAAGTAGAAAGCAAGAGTCAGATGCTAAACAAACTGAGCCACTCAGGTGCCCCTATTCCTTATTTTTAACATAAAAATAAAAGCAAAAAGTAAATATTTTTCTATATCCCAGACGATCATATGATGCATCCCTTTTTGAATTTGTTTCTGCCTACCCAGGGACCCTATGATTCTTTCAAAACCCGCTCCCATAAACAGATCTGTAGCCATGATCTCCAGTCCTGCCAACTCCCACTCTTCCCTTTGCTACAGGAGATCTTGGCCAGCGCCTGTCCCCTCGCTTTCCTCCACGTCTGCAGTTCTGCAGCTAGACTTTACTGGGGACAACTATGTCACTCCCGTGTGCATAGAAAGCCCCTTTTTTGTTGTGACATGAAGCAAAACCTTTACTCCTGATCTTCAGGCATCTGCAAACAGGTGTGTGGGATTTGAATGTGTTCTTTGGGGGGCTCTGGCATGGAGATTTCCCAATATCTTTCTCATCACCCCACTGGACATTTTTTTTAATGAGGCAGATGAAAGTTAACCCTGTATGCCACCATTTTTAGTCCATTTCCCCTTCCCACAGTGTGAACAAATTTCCTGTCTTAAACTTTCTAAAATGCCTGTGGTCCCAGGTGCCACTGAGTGGGCTTTTCAGTGAACCTGTGGGTAGTTGTCCTCTCTTGTGTTACAAGGGGCAAGCAGGCCTTCCCTGAGGTAAGAACTGTGGGTTCTCCCCGCCAATCTGTTCCAGCCAGCTGCTAACCTTCAGTGAATTGTTCAACCTCTCTGTTTGCAGTTTCTATGTCTGTAAATTGAAGGGATTGATTTGGCTTAATACTCTTTTAGATTCCAGCCCTAAAACAATGGTATGATATGTTCCATATTCTAGGATTCTCCCCTATATTTGATTTCCTATAATGATTTCTACAATGACTTAAATTTGTTAGAACTGAAAAAGCAGAGCCATTCTGCTAGAGTGGTTTAATTGCTACTAAGTGTTACATGGCCAGACACGAAACTGTCACTGAGGCTGAACAACGAGTTTCTATCAGGACAAAGGTAATGCAGACATTACATCTCAAGTTCAATAAAAGGGGAGAGAATGTGGCGTAGTGTCTTGGATTATATCCCACAATCATTGTCCCCATTTATTTAAAAAAATCTGAAATCATTTGGCAGAAATGTGAGTATATACACCTTACCAAGGTATGACTTAAAGCCATCATTTTCCCTTCAACTCCCACCCCCCCCAAAAGATATTCTTTGTTTAGATTTTTCTTATCCTATCAAGGAAGCAGCAGAAAAAAACTTCCTTGCTAGCTCTTCAGTGCTAAAGTCCAGATATAAGTTTGTAGTGTGCTGTCCTCTCTCATGGGAAAAGTAGGTGGGCCATCTTGCCTTGTTTTCTCTTTCCTTCTCTTCACATTTTCTATGATCCAGTTTTCACAAGCTAAGCTTCCATTTAGAACCTGGAAGAAATTCTGTTCTTTTAAGGCAAGCATACACATTTGGAATGGTTCACTCTAACTCAACTTCAGAATCTTTGGGGGAAGCAGTATCCCCCGGGAACAGTCTTCGTCGGGATGCTGTTTGACCTCAGCCCCCTGACTGTAGCAGTAAGTCCCACCTTGGAAAGAGAGAGCAGGCCCTCCCCACCTACCCACCCCCTCA